>CM068363.1:1439402-1494402 GCA_034769755.1 Odontamblyopus lacepedii | reverse complement strand
AAAAATAGAAATAGAAGAGACATTAGGCTAAGAATACGGCTGAATGTTTACACAATCATGCTACTATTTATTATTCATCACTGTAGTTAAAATGACTATTTATATCACAGATAAATACATTTAATTAAAACTGCGAGCCTCGCTGTGAATGTTAAAATCTTAATATCAACGTTGGCAGCCGCAGCAACAATATCAGATATTTGTATTGGCTCAAAAAAAAATCCATATCGACCCATCTCTAAGTTCCATCTACATGTGGCTAAATGAAATACAAGTCAATCCTAAAGCTAAACTAAAAACTACATCTGTTCATACACAACTGAGGACCTGTTTACACAATTACATAACAGAAAAATGAACAGCAGAGCAGCAGTAGGAAAAGTTCCTCAAAAACTATTCCTTAAAAAGAACATGGAGCCAATAGCCTGTGTGTTATTTCTTCTGCCTGTGTGTCTTTAGCCCAGTTATCTTTAAAACTATTTGCATAAAAATTAAGCCAACATTTTTGGTCTGGTAAAAATAAAGCTCTTCTCTGTATCACTGAAAACTCCTGGCACATGTTTCTGTACCATTTTGACCTCAGTGTTTTCCCAGCATGCTCATTGTAGTCTTCTTTTCCAGCTCATTTGTCTTTGCTCCGTTGGAGAGAACATTTGAACAACCAGTGGTTGTTCTCCAAATAATTTCTGCAGGACATGTTGTCTCCATGTACATATGTGACATAAATCATTTGTTTAGTAAAAAGGGAGAGGGGACGCTTCTGCACAGATCTAGCCTGTAACTTGGCCTGGTGACATCACCTGCTTGCACCTGCTGCCTAGAGATAGGTAAGTCCAAATCCATGCTGTGGAACATTTTAGGTAAAGCAATAACATCTCCATAGACATCATCAGGTGGCGGACCCTCCGTCAGAAAGGTTTCTTAGTGCAAATGAGCAATGAATATGTAAGTTTGTCCTGAAAACCAACAATAAATTGGGTTTGCTGCAGATCTGCAGCATATACAGATTGTGCTGTGTATCATGAGGCCGTCATGATTCTTTGTGGACTGAATGCACTCTTTCAGAGGCCTGTAGATGTGACGCAGAAGCATCAAATAGAGTTAGATCTGTCGGTGATCAACAGCAGAACATATGTCCTCTGTACAGCCAGTCTGGCTCTTTCACAGTGAGCCATACCTGTGTTCAACAACACTCATTTCCTTCAGAAATGTGAATGACTATAGTAGGGCAAAGACAGTGTTGCTGAGGAAAGAGCTTCACTGCATAAACATTTGACACCATGTGGTGTAATAGTGTGAGAAAAGCGCATGGCCAGACATGTGTGAGAGGATTACCATGGCCCTTTCACCTCCACCCTGCCTACGTGAGAATGCTTCAATCTTCTCCCTGTAAACACTAGTGCTCTGTCTCACTACTCTGGTGGAATTTGTAATCTAGGACTGTGGCCAAAGTAAAACCACCACAAACCCAAGTGACCTTTCAGACAACAAGCACAGTGCACGTGCTTGACCCCGGATATGACAGCTCACATAAAGCAGCACCTTCAGCTACTCTTAACAAGTGTGTCAGTGGCACAGACGAGCAGTGCACTTAAAGGTCAGTCAGGTCCCACAATCTCAACCATGACATGACAAAAAGCAGCCTTATCAGAGGTGACACTGCTGTGACATCACATCCTGCAGGACGCCTCCGGGCTATCTGCTTTAGTGACCTCTGGTTCCTCTCTAACATATGGATGACATAAAATCAGAAGTGCCCACTCAGCATCTACATAAAGGGCTACTTAGGGAAAGCCGAATACTTTAGCAGTGCCATAACATAACGTCTGTTGTGTTTATGAACAAACATGTGACGCCTGAATAACGTTAATTATTTGGCCTAGTTCTAGCTGCTTTCTAGGAACTATTCATACAACTAAATAATCCTTTCCTAATCTCAGAGAACTACACAATTTATCTGGATTTTTATTACTTTTATTATTACCTCTAATATATGAGCTGCCATGACCAGTGCATTCCTCCAGTGGGAAATCTATAACGGTGTGTCTTATCTTAGAACCAAAAAGCCAGACTTCTCCTTTGCGCTCGTCCTCCTGGATGCTGCAGTCTACTTAGTCACAGACGCGCACAAAGTGCCCTTACCTCCAGCAGTTTGCTGCAACATTTGCTCTAAAGAAGCCGTCGCGTAACAACATTGTGAAAATGAATAAAAGCCTTACGGATCGAGCTGGAGGGGCCAATCAAATCCCAGAGATCCAGCATCCATGCGCGCCAGTCCTCCAAGGCTGCTGCTCAGAAAGCGCCAGGCAGACGCACACTACATGACTGCAGTGGTCTGACTAAAACTTCCACACTATTTACCTCCCCTTTGAGTGAAGCGATAACGTGATTGCTTACGAGGACGCGCCTTTTACGCGCCGCGCCGAGCGGTTAAACATCAACCCATGCATACAATCTCCTTTGCGTAAAGAAGGAAAAAAGAAGCATGTCCACAGATAGAGAAGAGGGAAAAACATTGGGCATGGTTGTAACTCACTGGGTAAGTCCATAGCGGAACGTGCCCCCTTCACTGGATCCTCGCGGTTTGCTCCATAAGTCCGTCTATTGCCTATTAATTGGATCTTCGGCACACTTATCCGGTAGGTGTTTCTAAAACCTGATGCTGTTTGTTTATTGATGACTTCAAAAATTAACTTGCACTTCTGATGACAACAATTTGAGCTGCCCCCCTCCGCACAGGGAAATGATTGTTATTTGTATTAAATCTGGGCTAAACCCCTCCGTAAAACATGGTCTTCTGTAGACATCCCATGAATCTCCCGTGTTCTTCACTGTGCAGGCCATACGGTTCAACAGCCAGTTTCGCTTTTACTCATTTAATGCGTTTGATGGGTCTCGTTACCTATAAACTTTTGTGCTTATTGCCCTTCGCTACTGCTGTTCACACAAGAATTATTTTTCGTAGTGTTTTTAAGTCCGTTTTGGCTCATTGCTTTTAGAAGTAGAACTACTACTATCCTGTGGTGTGCAGGGTGCGAGAGCCTGCGGGGTGTGCGGGCGCACTCAGCCATGCTGTAGTATTTGACACTGTAGGAATAATCACCGCTTCCTCTCCGGGTCCCACGTTTGGTTTTCGTAAACAATAACAACTCCCTTACTTCGACCAGGCTTCAGCCTGACCTGTCAAATTATGGTTTAGGCCTATGATTCAAATAGACTTACATTTCAGTTCAGCCTTGGGAAATACCTGCAGGTTGATCCTTCTTAAATGAGGAAGGTATCCATCCGCAGAGCTCAACCGGACAATTCTGTTTGCCTGCAGCAGTGCACAGATTCAAGTGCAAATATTAATTGAAGGAACTGTTACAGTGTTGGACTTTGGCCACCTAAAAATTCCTGGAATAGTCTGAATGGCAATCATGACATGTCATTTCTTTGATATTCCCAGAAGATTACAAAAGTGTGCCTGTCCATCTAACTGTGACGAAAATAACACAGCCAATGATGTCAAAGATGGAATGTCATTTAGCCTATTGTAGTAGAAGCTGAAACAGTGTTTTCATGTGTCCTCAGTCCAACCCCTGCAGCCGTGTGGAGCCACGCGGAGGAAGTCCTGTGTGTGTAAAGCTTACAGGACATTTTCCTTCATACAGGAAGTGTGGCTATGTATGCATCATCCGCACGCCTTATGTAGTGCTACACGTGGCACAAGTCCTGATATAACACTACTAACACATTGGCCACATCCCCACAGTAGTCCACAAGTGAATAGGCCAGACCAGAAAAGATTATATTGAAACTACATTATCCAAGTTATCCTAAAAAAATATTTGTATTCTGAATGTACAATATGGTTAAAAAACACATTTGTATTAAATTATTGTTTCATCTTGTGTACTGAACGATAAGTGGATATAATAATTATTGGGACAAGCCTATAGAGTAGGAAAAAAACAGTCTGATTATATATTTGTATGAACACTACAGTCCGACTGTATATATGTCATCAATCAACAAAATGCAGTGAATGAACAAAAGAGAAATCTAAATCAAATCAATATTTGGTGTGAGCTTTGCCTTCAGAAGAGCCTCAGTTCTTCTAGGTTTATGTGCAGACAGTTTGTGAAGGACCTGGGCTGGTCGCTGTTCCAAACATGTAGAAGAACTGAGCACAGATCAGGTGTGGATGGAGCTTCCTCACATCCTTCTGTCTCTTCATGTTAATCCCAGACTCACTCCATGATGCTGAGGTCAGGGCCTGTGGGGCCAGACCAGCACCAACACAACTTCTGACTCTTTATACTGAAGATCGTTCTTAATGACTTTGGCTTTTTCTTTTGTTCGCTCACTTTGCATTTTGTAAATTGAAATAAACATTTCATGATTACAACACCTGCACAGTACTGTGTGTGTGTGTGTGTATATATAAACACACTGGACCCAGTTCACACTGATGTTGCTAAAGAGTAAAAGAGAGACATCACTCTTTGCAACTACGACATGATGTCTTTACAGGAGTACTTTAAATTGAGGTGTAGTATTTATGTCTCTTGGTAGAGTATTCCAAACAGACACTGATCTGTATTTTACAGTGCTTCGTCCATGGTTTGTTTTTACAGGTAGGTTGAATCTGCCCTCTGTGGCATGTCTGGTTTAATATTGGTGCCCATCTGAACTAAATCATAGCTCTTGATAAAGGATATTTGGTAATTTAGTTGCCATATTTTTTGTTAGATTAAGCAGGGAAGTTTTGAATCTCTCATTTACCATTTAACCAGGACAATATGAACACTACAGTCCGACTGTTCATATGAACACTACAGTCCGACTGTTCATATGAACACTACAGTCCAACTGTTCATATGAACCTTACAGTCCCACTGTTCATATGAACCTTACAGTCCGACTGTTCATATGAACCTTACAGTCCGACTGTTCATATGAACACTACAGTCCGACTGTTCATATGAACACTACAGTCCAACTGTTCATATGAACCTTACAGTCCGACTGTTCATATGAACCTTACAGTCCGACTGTTCATATGAACCTTACAGTCCGACTGTTCATATGAACCTTACAGTCCGACTGTTCATATGAACCTTACAGTCCGACTGTTCATATGAACACTACAGTCCGACTGTTCATATGAACCTTACAGTCCGACTGTTCATATGAACACTACAGTCCGACTGTTCATATGAACCTTACAGTCCGACTGTTCATATGAACACTACAGTCCAACTGTTCATATGAACCTTACAGTCCGACTGTTCATATGAACCTTACAGTCCAACTGTTCATATGAACACTACAGTCCGACTGTTCATATGAACCTTACAGTCCGACTGTTCATATGAACACTACAGTCCGACTGTTCATATGAACCTTACAGTCCGACTGTTCATATGAACACTACAGTCCAACTGTTCATATGAACCTTACAGTCCGACTGTTCATATGAACCTTACAGTCTGACTGTTCATATGAACACTACAGTCCAACTGTTCATATGAACCTTACAGTCCGACTGTTCATATGAACCTTACAGTCCGACTGTTCATATGAACACTACAGTCCGACTGTTCATATGAACCTTACAGTCCGACTGTTCATATGAACACTACAGTCCGACTGTTCATATGAACACTACAGTCCGACTGTTCATATGAACCTTACAGTCCGACTGTTCATATGAACACTACAGTCCGACTGTTCATATGAACACTACAGTCCGACTGTTCATATGAACCTTACAGTCCGACTGTTCATATGAACCTTACAGTCCAACTGTTCATATGAACACTACAGTCCGACTGTTCATATGAACCTTACAGTCCGACTGTTCATATGAACCTTACAGTCCAACTGTTGATTTAAACCTTACAGTCCGACTGTTCATATGAACCTTACAGTCCGACTGTCCATATGAACACTACAGTCCGACTGTTCATATGAACCTTACAGTCCGACTGTTCATATGAACCTTACAGTCCGACTGTTCATATGAACCTTACAGTCCGACTGTTCATATGAACCTTACAGTCCGACTGTTCATATGAACCTTACAGTCCAACTGTTCATATGAACCTTACAGTCCGACTGTTCATATGAACACTACAGTCCGACTGTTCATATGAACCTTACAGTCCGACTGTTCATATGAACCTTACAGTCCAACTGTTCATATAAACCTTACAGTCTGACTGTTCATATGAACCTTACAGTCCGACTGTTCATATGAACCTTACAGTCCGACTGTTCATATGAACACTACAGTCCGACTGTTCGTATAAACTTTACAGTCCGACTGTTCATATGAACCTTACAGTCCGACTGTTCATATGAACCTTACAGTCCAACTGTTCATATGAACCTTACAGTCCGACTGTTCATATGAACCTTACAGTCCGACTGTTCGTATGAACACTACAGTCCGACTGTTCGTATGAACCTTACAGTCCGACTGTTCGTATGAACCTTACAGTCCGACTGTTCATATGAACACTACAGTCCGACTGTTCATATGAACACTACAGTCCGACTGTTCATATGAACCTTACAGTCCGACTGTTCATATGAACACTACAGTCCGACTGTTCATATGAACCTTACAGTCCGACTGTTCATATGAACCTTACAGTCCGACTGTTCATATGAACACTACAGTCCGACTGTTCATATGAACCTTACAGTCCGACTGTTCATATGAACCTTACAGTCCAACTGTTCATATGAACACTACAGTCCGACTGTTCATATGAACCTTACAGTCCGACTGTTCATATGAACCTTACAGTCCGACTGTTCGTATGAACACTACAGTCCGACTGTTCGTATGAACCTTACAGTCCGACTGTTTGTATGAACCTTACAGTCCGACTGTTCATATGAACCTTACAGTCTGACTGTTCATATGAACCTTACAGTCCGACTGTTCATATGAACCTTACAGTCCGACTGTTCATATGAACACTACAGTCCGACTGTTCGTATAAACTTTACAGTCCGACTGTTCATATGAACCTTACAGTCCGACTGTTCATATAAACCTTACAGTCCAACTGTTCATATGAACCTTACAGTCCGACTGTTCATATGAACCTTACAGTCCGACTGTTCTTATGAACACTACAGTCCGACTGTTCGTATAAACCTTACAGTCCGACTGTTCGTATGAACCTTACAGTCCGACTGTTCGTATGAACACTACAGTCCGACTGTTCGCATGAACACTACAGTCCGACTGTTCGCATGAACCTTACAGTCCGACTGTTCGTATGAACACTACAGTCCGACTGTTCGTATGAACCTTACAGTCCGACTGTTCATATGAACCTTACATTCCGACTGTTCGTATGAACACTACAGTCCGACTGTTCGTATGAACCTTACAGTCCGACTGTTCGTATGAACCTTACAGTCCGACTGTTCGTATGAACACTACAGTCCGACTGTTCGTATGAACCTTACAGTCCGACTGTTCATATGAACCTTACAGTCCGACTGTTCGTATGAACACTACAGTCCGACTGTTCGTATGAACCTTACAGTCCGACTGTTCGTATGAACACTACAGTCCGACTGTTCGTATGAACACTACAGTCCGACTGTTCGTATGAACACTACAGTCCGACTGTTCGTATGAACCTTACAGTCCGACTGTTCGTATGAACCTTACAGTCCGACTGTTCGTATGAACACTACAGTCCGACTGTTCGTATGAACACTACAGTCCGACTGTTCGTATATGGCCGTATAATATGGACTATAGTAATGTTCTACACCGTTTTCAGTGTGGGTGGTCATACCTAGAGCTTACAACACTGTTTACTGGCCACTGCAGTGTGTGGTCAAAGGGGCTGTTTGCTTATGTTTGAGTAAAAGTGACACAGAGAGACAAGGTACGTGCTGCGCGACATGCTCCAGGAGAAGGGCAGGGCCATGAGGGGGCTGTGAGGGGGTGTCCAGTCACAGTGACTCCTCACTTGGAGAGGAACAAAGTCACAGAGGTGAAGGTGATTGAAAAGAAATGAACCCTGAATGCTCTTTCCATAGTACAACTGATGAAGAGACTGGGCGAGCCGCCAGCTCTGCACAGTGGCGCGCCGCGAGACAGGAAGCTTGACCGAAGAATAAGGGACACATGGCCAGCGAGCATGACCACGGACAGGAGACACCCCCCAGGTCGGAAGTCTTTGTTTCTCTGTCTGTGAATTATTGTGATTTTTGCATGTGGCATCTAAACAATCTTCTAGGCTGAGCCAAATATAAGACCAAGGATACACTGAAACAGACAGGGCCAATACAAACAAGGCGAGACAGAGTCAACCAAAGTCTGAGACTAGTGCTATTTTTGTATAACTAATGCAAAGTTCACTGATTTCAGAATCATGTAAATGCATTTGTTCTACAGAACAGAAATGACATGTAAAGTAAAACACATAAAAAAGGTCAAGAAAAGATAAAAGATGAACATGTGAAAAATGTACAATACATCAGTATAATTCTCATGTATGTTCTCACAATAATCTAGAGTTTAATCCTTACTATGGTAGTAAACATACATACATACACAACATAACCAAACGAAAAAGTGCAATAAGGATGTACTACTCAAATCCAACCTTTTGACACTATGATTGGCAGGTGTTTATTTTGGACCAGGTGTGGTACTATGACTGGACAATGTGGTTGAAGTGTCTTGCCCAGGAACAAAACAGTATGCAGTTGAAGGTTTAAGATTTGAAAGGCCAGACCAGTTGTTGGGCATCATATAACATTCCCACAATAAGCTTTATTGTGGATTGTTTTTTTTCTGTAAGCAGGGCTGCCTCTCACTGGATCTGACCTGTAACTTGGTCCCCACCAGTAAAGTTACACAGTGGCTCAAACATCATCATAGTGTCTCAACAAAAGGCCTGAGTGAATGGATTTGAGCTCATTATGTCACAACTTGGCCTGGGAACCTATATTAAGACCCATTTTTTGAATTTACACGCTGCAGGTGAGCACCAACTACCCAGACGTTCTCCCTCTGGCACATGCCCCTGTCAGAGACACAGACTGAGATAGATGGTGCTTGGAGCTGACCATCCATGTCTATTAGCTTGTCAATCCAATGAGATTTATGTGTCGTATAATTAGTATAATGACCCCAGTTACAGTGTATTTACAGTATATCTGCATGGTTCAGAGAACCACTGTTGGCTCAGTCAATCAGTTTCACTTTATTTGTCAACGAGAGGCAGTACAGATCGGGTCATCAGACACTTTTGTCCTCTGGCACCACAGCGGTGTCCAGGGGGAGCCAGGTGAGCTCTGGAGACACAACAGGAAAGCCTCTCCTCAGCCTCTCTCCCTCCGCTCTGTTGTTTCAGGCGGTGATGAGATGGACATTCCCTCTGGAACGTCTTCTGTCACATTTGATGTAGAAAGTCTGTTGCATTGTTGTAAAAAGTCTAGCCATTCAGAGCTAA
Source organism: Odontamblyopus lacepedii (assembly GCA_034769755.1). Classification (NCBI taxonomy): domain Eukaryota; kingdom Metazoa; phylum Chordata; class Actinopteri; order Gobiiformes; family Gobiidae; genus Odontamblyopus; species Odontamblyopus lacepedii. The sequence goes on along the minus strand of CM068363.1, from coordinate 1,484,923 downwards.
TTGGTTAGCATAGCTAGCTCCTTGTAGGGTCAGCAAGGATACAGGAAAACAAACAACACATTTTTAATTTGAAAATAAAAAACTGTGTTCAGTGTGCCAACCAGTTAGCCACAAGAGCAGCCAACCATGACCGTGGCAACCATGGAATCCTGTGGAATACCAGATTATTAGTTTACATTGTCAAGGCTTTGACATCAATATCACACTTGAACTGTTGCATTAAGATGTTGGGGTCCATAGCTGCACTGAGTGAGGACAAACAACATCAGAAAACACACTCTAATTACACATGCAGGCACAATTACTGTAACAACTTATCAGTTCAGTATAGGAAAGCTGGACTAATATATTTTTTATGATTATGGCTTACAGATAATGAAAACCCAAAATTACAATATTGATTAAGATCAATTAAAACAAGTATATTTTAAACAGACAGGCTATGAAAAGACTATTCATTTCTATGGACATAATTAGTTGGGCCTACTTTGGCATGAATTACTGCATCAGCGGCCTTCAAATCATCTGCATTGTTGGCTCTGGTGCCTCTCATCTTCCTCTCGACAATACCTCAGAGATTCTTTGTGGGGTTCAAATCAGGTGAGTTTTCAGGCCAATCAGGCACAATAACACCAGGGTCAGTGAGCCGTCTTTTGGTACCTTTGGCTGTCTGCTGGAAAATGAAATCAGCCCCTTCATAAAGTTTATCAGCAGAAAGAAGCATGAAGTGCTCTAAAATGTCCTGGTAAATACTGTAACTATGTTAACTGTGGACTTGAGAAAACCCAGTGACCAACAGCAGCAGATGACACGACAGCCCAAATCATCACTGACTGTGGAAACTTCACACTAGACTTCAAGCACTGTGGATTCTGTGCCTCTCCACTCTTCCTCCAGACTCTGGGACCTTGATATCCAAAAAATATGCAAAATGTACTTACATCTGAAAAGAGGACTCTGGATCACTGAGCAACAGTCCAGTTCTTTTTACTACCTGATTTGGTTTGTTTGAAGTTTCTGTGAACAAGCTTGGATACAGCACTCTGTGAACACCAGCTTCTTTAGCAGCGACCTTCTGTGGCTTTCTCCTTGTGGAGGGTGTCAGTGACTGTTTTCTGGACATGTGTTCAGTCAGCAGACTTCCCCATGATTGTGTCGCCCACTGACCCAGACTGAGAGACACCTTTGCAGGTGTTTGGAGTGAATTAGCCGACAGGGTGTGACACCATGACTTCCCCATGTTGAACCTTTTCACACTATTCTATTTGAGACAGAATTTTTTTTTTTTATTTATTTATTTATTTTTTTGTAAGTCATAATCACCAAAATGTCAAGAAATGGCTTGAAAGCTTCATGCTACACAAATTATTGTTTATCGCAGTATTTCTCTGTAGCAATATGGGTCATGCTTCAAAATTTAAGTAAAGGCTGTTGTTACACAACATTATAACATGATTAGAAAATGGTGCAGTATGGATTCTTTAAAACTAAAGTCTGACTTGAAAATGACTCTGACACTTGTCTGTGATTAGATAATGGCTTTCCTCTGAGGTTTGGGCCTGTATGGTAGCCTATGGGTGGGCTTTGGATTCTTGAATGTGATGATGTCACACTGTGTACTTTCCTATGAAGGTAAATTCACAAACGATAAACCTGATTATTTCAATTTGTGACTAGAGCCTAGAACAGTGGCGCTCCAAATGTTCAAACAAGTACCACCAAAGAAAAGGGTTGGCTGCCACCTGCTACATGCTTCTTACACCAAACGTGTCAGCTCATGTGGCAGAGGACCTTCCAAAGGAAATCCTTTGAGGGAATGGATCATTTCAGGACACAGAGGAGGGACACTTTTGACTCTTTCATTCCTCAAGCTGCCCTACACAAATCTGCTGACTCAGGCTTTTGACTGAGACACAAAGGCGACAGACAAGCGCAGTGTAAACGTTGCTGCAGCGAAACCTGAATTTCCCTCCGGATCAATAAAGTATTTATCTGCCAGATCTAAATCGAGCTAAACTTGGCTGAGCATCTAGTCCCTTCAAGGGTCAGGAATCAGACCATAGAGAGTGAAAAACATGTCTCTCAAATGCAGAAGACATCTGCTCACAAAAGTTCTCATATTCAGAACAAGATTGATTTTTCTTTTACCTGAGATAAATAAGAGTTTGGTGCTTCAATTGTTGCTTGTCTTTGTAAAGTTTTGTCAGTTCGTGGGACTGGCTGCCGGCTAGGCCTAAAAGTGACTACATCATTTCCACTGTAGGAGGACAAAAAAGTGGATAATATGAACTATGATTAGGCAAACTCACAAACTGAAGAGACATCCCTTTACCTGGGACAGTCCCAGTTTTGAGCCCTTTGTCCTCTGTCCAAAACTATTGATTTGTCCCAGTTTTATACAAGAAATATTCAATATCCCCATGATACAGTAAAGAGGGGAATATATTGTCATTTGTTTGGCTCATAGACTGTATAAAAAGTGGACTAAGTGAGCGTGACGTCACCCACGGCATTCAGTGTCGCTCAAATGAGGCTGATGATGCTCACGGTTACACGAGCAAATCTGGAGCCAGGCTCTATGTTATGAAGAGGATTTTTTTGACAGACAAAAGAGCGAAAAAACAAATTCAGGATCATGTAGAGCGGGTTAATATGAACATTTTAAGACCAAAATGACAAGACCACAGCAGCAGTTACAGAGAGAGGGACGATAAGATCCCAATGTGAGTCAATGGAGCCAGAGTCAGAAGAGCCTCCTGGAGCACTTACTGTTTGGCACATGCCGGTTAGCTCTGTCCACTCATATATACGGTCTATGGTTTAGCTAAAAAGAAAAATGTGCTTGAAAATGACCATAAGGCAAAAAGTCCAAGTACCACCTGAAGGAGCTCACGTACCACAGTTCGAGAAATATTCCCCTTTAACTCACTGGGTTACAACAAAAATCTGCATTTTAGGTGTAGTCACTTGAGTGGCTTATTATTATTTATTAAGTTATGGGATCTCCTTATCCTTATCCCCTCCTTGACTCTTTTTTTCTTTCTTTTTCTTTTTTTGTGACGGCGGAACCATTACGCTCCATGGACAACAGGGGACAGATTTCGCAGATGCACTCCTGAGTCAGCCGGCTTATCAGTTTAAAATGCAGAAAGACATTTTGACAGATCTTTTGGTGAATGCTTTTCCAACAAACGTGCACGTAGGCCTCCAAATCCCAGAGGACCACCGCGCGCAAAGTGCCACGGTGAAAGGAGACTACGCGTACTTCCACTACGGCTGCGATGGGCTGGATGACCGGGGCTGGGGCTGTGGTTACCGCACGGTGCAGTCCATGGCATCGTGGCTCTTCTACAACTGTTCCCTGACCAAGGGCAGGGCCATGGTAGCGCCGAGCCTTCCCGACATGCAGCGCGCTCTGGTCAGCATGGGGGATAAGCCCGCACACTTCTCCGGCTCCCGGGAGTGGATCGGGACGTTTGAGGCGTCACTCGTGCTTGATTACTTCTATGACGTGCCCTGTAAGATCGTGCACGTACGGGGAGGAGGCGCGGACTTGGAGCAGGTGGTGGGGCAGCTCCGGGAGCACTTCGAACGCCACGGCAGCCCGGTAATGATGGGGGGTGGCACGGATAACTCGTCCAAAGGCGTGCTCGGGGCGTGCTCCGGAGCGCACAGGAGCCTCCTGTTAATAGCGGACCCTCACTACTACGGAGCGGAGCTGCAGAGGGCCGAGCTGCAGCGGGGGGGCTGGGTGCGCTGGACAGAGCTCTCCTCCTTGGACCACAGCTCCTTCTATAACCTGTGCATGCCCCAGACTGGCTCTATGCTCAAGACATCCAAATAGACAAATACTCTCTTTCTGGCGCCGTTTCTCCCACGCAAATCCCTTAGGCCCGTAGGCCCAAGACAGTAACAAACTGGTCATTAGATTTCTCAGGGTTTCTGTTTAACAGCACAAGATGCAGATTAACAATAGCCATTTTTACATAAATAATGCACTTTATTTTGTAATTTAATTTAGTAATTAAGTCACGCTGTTGCAGTAGTAAGAGTGGCCAATTTATTAAGAGGAACGTTACTTCAAAATAACAGAAGTAAAATAATAAAAGTAAAAGCTAGTCCAAGAAATGTATTAGAGCACCCCAACTGGAATATCAAAATAGTCCTTGTTGACAAATAAAAACCAAAAATGTGAATATTTTGTGTGGGCACTTTTGGCACAGATCACAGCTGCATTCTCGCTGCTTTGTTTTAGGTCGTTTTGCAAAGTCTCTTTTGTTATTGAGTTCCAGTTAGTTTCAGCTCTTCCCAGGGACTTGCTTTGGATGAGACTCTGGTGTCATTTTTTGGAAAACATTAAAATTAAAATGTATAAAAAGATATTTTTGTAAACAGAAATACTGTTAAATTACCTATGGCAGCAAACACCTTATACTGGGGGTGGTCTAATACATTTGTTAAGCTTTATATAATTTGAAGTTAAATGTAATTTGAAGGACAAAACTGTAAATAATGCACAAAATCAGAAATATCTGAAGGAGCGGTACAAGAAACAGAAATGTTCAAATCATTTCATATGGTCAATATTAGACTTAATGAGACAGTAACTACAGCCTTTCCTCAAGCAAGAGCAGTGCACGGTTACTTCAATAAACTGCAATAAAAAAATGTTCTTTAAAACATTACCCAAATAAATGTGACTAAGCACTGCCCACCTTCCTCCTCTTCTCCAGTAGTGTTCAGAACTAACAGTGCAATATCGCCACCATGTGTCCAAATCTGTCACCAGGATTTAATTAAACAGAGAAACTAGGTAACTGCAAGCGACCCCATAGCTCTATGTGTAAGGTAGTACATTAGGGCTAGCACTATGGTGGCCTATAACAACCCTTTAGACCCGTTTAGGGTTCGTTTTAATAAGTAGCCGGCCTAGTGCTGCTGCTGATCTCACCAAAGACTATTTTAATATAAAAGACTATTGTTATGTACATATTTTATCTGCTCAGAAAAGCGCAATTCTGACCTCAATGTGGCTTAAATGAAATAAAAGTCAATAAAATAAAATAATTTCAGGTGTGCCAACCCACTTTGTGCATGTCTTATATCCTGTGTCCAGTGTGTATATTCATTTGACCATGTAAGAATATTTGGTTTAGAATTTGTGTTTGTTTTCTTATAGTTAGCGTATCTCTTAGTTAAACAATTTAAACATATCTTATAATAATATGTTTTATAATATGAAAAAGGTCAGAGTTTTGTGTCATGAAGATGTTTGTAAGGGTGTGCATTTTATTCTTACAATTATAATAATAATGCATCAGTTTTATACAGCGCTTTTCAGGACACTCAAAGACGTTTTACAGAGCATTATTCATTCACTCCAGACCCGGTGGTGGTAAACTACTATTGTAGCCACAGCTGCCCTGGGGCAGACTGACGGAAGCGAGGCTCCAATCTGCGCCATCGGCCCCTCCGACCACCACCAACACACACACACACCACTTTCATACTAGGCAATGTGGGTGATGTGTCTTGCCTAAGGACACCATGACAGTTTTTGCCACTGGCGCCCCACTGTGGCACCTGGAATTCCCAGTGTCTCCATCCAAGTACTGACCAGGCCCGGCCCTGCTGAGCTTCTGAGATCTGACGGGATCAGAATTATATGGAAAATACGTAGACGTTACACTGGTTTTCATGTAAAACTGAACAATGGTTAAACAGAAGTATTTAGAAGAAGAAAGAGAATAGAAAGTGTAGATTATAAAATGATATTTTTGCTCATAAGTTTATTTACTGAGCTCATCGTGTCATTTGAATTTCAACCCAGGTTTTTACAGGAGTTATTGGAATTACAGTTTTATGATCGGATTGTTGTGCACACACATATTAAAGGTGCGTAACTTGTGGAAGTGTTACTACTGTTACTACTTTCCATATAATATTACACAGTGTAGTATTTAACTTCTCAATCTTCCATTGTTTATTTCATTACAGACGGACCACCTCTCCACTCTGTGACCTGAGAAGCAATAGAATCTCCATGGAGATGGCAAGGTGGAGGACCAGCTACCAGAAAAGTGACATAGTGCACCTTTAAAGCTGACAACCTGATTTTTGCTTTGGAAGGAGGCACATTGTTAAAGGGACAGTCTGGAATTTTGGACACAGGGCCTCATTTCCTCATGAGCCAGAGTGTTGGAGACGTGTGGAGACACTTTTTTAAATCTTCCATCCAGTCCTTGTATTTGCAGAGGTGCTGGTGCTGGGCTAGTGCAGGTCAATGGCCACAGTCGTCCTGCCACTAAAAACAGTCTGACCCACTCCACAGACCCGAGGAAAAACTATTAGAACTCCAGACTGTCCCTGTGAATGTCTGTGTCACAGAATCATTTTAGAAATAAAACCAACCTTGCATTAAAGGATTTCTGTCTGAGCAGCAGCAGTGAGTTGTAGTTCATGATAGAAGTCTCAGCAGGGGCGGACTGATATATGAGAAAATAGTCCCTCAACATGTGACAATTCATGTGACGCAAGGTTAATTTTATTTCAGACATTATTCCATCAACACAGACGTTCACAGGGACAGTCTGGAGTTCTAATAGTTTTCCTCGGGTCTGTGGAGTGGGTCAGACTGTTTTTAGTGGAAGGACGACTGTGGCCATTGACCTGCACTAGCCCAGCACCAGCAACCTCTGCAAATACAAGGACTGGATGGAAGATTGGATGACTGGACAATGTTTCATTTGCTGCTTTACATGAATGTTGTTTATTCCTGTTTTGATATGTCTGTGTGTATGTTTGGCTCATCCAAATCTTGGAACGCCCTTAGAGGCAACTGTTGTTGTGATTTTGGGCACTACAAAAATGAATTGAATTGAAGATTTAAAAAAGTGTCTCCACACATCTCCAACACTCTGGCTCACCAGGAAATGAGGTCCTATGTCCAAAATTCCCAACTGTCTCTTAATATTCACATGCATTCTTTTGCTTTAGAGGAGCTTTTTTCAGAAAGTGAAGTAAAACTAAGGTAGACCACCAAAGTACTTTATTAGTATTATTACAGTATACCATTAGGAGGACAACACAAAATTTTGTACTTTACTAATTTAGGAAAAGCTGGGTTTATTTTTCGTTGATATCATCCACATCTATGCCTAAGGACATTTTCTTGTCTTCTCCTCAAGTCTCTGCGACACAGTCATCATAAAAGATCTGGAAGTTCTTGTCCACCTCCATGCGGCTCTTGAGGAACTTCTCCAGGTTTTTCAGAGGCGTCTCCACCATGTGATTGTTGACGCGGTCATTCAGGCCGTACGCCCCAAACATGGGGAACTTGTAGCGCACATAGAAGGGGGCGTTCTGGTCGAAGTCCGGGCAGCAGTAGGCGGACCACACGTACTCGGGCACAGCCACACGCTCCTGGTTGTTGCGGCGGATGGTGTGGCCGGACGTGGTGACGCCGGACACCACATAGGCAGACCCACGGCAGTAGTTGTTGAGGCGTTTGCGCAGCAGGTCCAGGTGCTGGTTCCATGGGCCCATGTTGAACTCTCGGACGTGCGGCACCACGTTGGTCAGGGAGTAGGTGGAGGCTTTGTCCAGCGGGTCGGCCTGGTGCTCGTCTGGGTTGAGCTGGGCGCGTTCGTACTGCACCACGTCGCTGTAGTCCTCCAGAACGGCCTGCGTCTCCTCGAAGTTCATGTGCATGTTGCTGGATTGAGGAAACGGCTCCATGTTACTGCTGCTCTTCTCTGACGCCAGCTGCAACACCAAAGACACAGATGTTAGTTTAGGAGGGCACTCATTAAAGGCGCTGTGTCGTTTTTATGTCTTAAAAATGTGACAAACAGGACTAGTTCATATGAAATTATTTACAAGTTATTCCTCACTTACCTATGCATTCTGTGTGTTATTCCCCACAATGAGCTCATAAGCGAGCAGAGTTTACCGTGATGGTTTGCTCCAACCAGCATTCTAACACACACTTCCTGATTATTGGAAAAGAAAATCCTTTATAATTAGATGCATACAGAACAAGTAGGCTTGTTTTTACCTCATGGGCTGCTTTTTTCTTTTTTAACTCTTAATACTGCATGATGGTACACCAGCCTGCCGTACTGTGGAACATTCCAGCCAAAGCTGTAATATTTCCATGGAGACAGATAAGTACAGCTCATTAGCGTTATTTGTATATATATGGTTAGCACAGAGTGCTTTAAATTTACTGAATGAATGGGTTAGGGTTATGAAAAACCTAGGTTTGATTTTCAAAAACTGAGGCACCCCCAGTTAGGCTAATAAAGTGACAAACGAGTGCATCATTAAAGAGGATTATTAATGTACTCGGTCCATTCATGACGAACATGTGCGTCAGTATAGTCACATTTTCTTTATGTTTTGGTCATTTCTAAGCAGATTTTCTGTATTTTAGCGAAACAAATGACAGTTTATGCCTCTCTTTAGTGTTGGCAGGATCAGATTGGTCAGAAATAGGGACACCTGGGACATTTCTTGTATAAAAATGGGACAAATCACTGGTTTTGGATAAATCTGCTGGGACAGGAGACACAGGGCTCAAAGCTGTGAGTGTCCTGGGTAAAAACTGAAATGATCAGAATAAGTCTGTCCAAAGTGTTACAAAATGAAAGGAATTCAGTGTGAATGTGAAGAAGAGGCAGTGATAACCAAATTGAACCCTGTATTTCCCCATCGAAAACAAACCTGGAGTGTTTCATTTATAAAGCTCCTCCCTGTTACCATCGATCTTTACATTTTACATTTTTTACGATCAAGATGTTGAAGTGTGAATGTATTAGAATAAGGGGAAATGCACACATTCTGCCAGTTAAAGGAACAAGACTGTACATTTTAATTCTTGTTAAGGGAACAAGATAATACATTTTAATTGTCAATGGGTTATGTTGGGCCATTGGGTCAAATGAATGTTTGGGGTCTGGGTTGAAAGCCAACAAGGTAAAGTGAATCTAATCTAATTGTAATTCCTGTTAGCAAAGTTGAGTTGAGAATTTGGAGGGGAGGGGGCTGAATTGTTCTTTTTGGTTTTGGGGGTCTAGTCGGCTTTAGGTGCGACCGCCTGATACGCCTCATCACATTTTTGGATGGTGATTTTGAAGACTGCACGCTCTTTCTCCAACGTCTCCTCTAGAGTCTTCACTTGTTTTTGTTCTTTCTCCTTGGCGCGTTTTTCCTGGTTTAGCTCAGATCTCAGTTTAACCACTTGACATTCCAACGCTGCCTTCTCCTCCTGGTTCTTGGAGATATTTGCAGTCTCTTTGTTCCTCCTATTCAGCTCCACTTGCAGGCGTCGGTTCGTCTCCTGCTCCTTTTTCACCTGACCGTGGAGCTGGTTAGTTTCGTGTTGATGTTTTTGTTTCTGTCTGCCACTTGGACTGTCTCCGATTCTTCTTGTGAATCTTGCTCTATCTTCTCAGTTTGAACCTTTCTGAGAACTTCCTCCAGCTCCTTAATCTTTGAGGTCAGCTGGTTCACCCTCTGCTCAGGTTCAGACCGAAGTTCTTCATTTTTACAGATGACAGCGTCGATCTCTTTCTTCATACTTGCAACTGTTTCCTCATGGAAGAAGCTGACATCTTTCATTTGTTCCTCAAAATCTTGTCTAATCCTCTTAAGCCTGAGCTGGGACTTTTCCTGTGTTTGTTCCAGCTCCTCGATGTATGACATGAGCCGGTTCACAGTATTATTGTGCTCTGATATGAGCTCCTGGTTTTGTCTAGCCAGAGCTTCAATTTGTTTTTGCATCTCTGCAGCTTGTTGCTCTGGGAGGAGGTTGTCTGATCCAGTTTGTGAGTGGACCTTTGGATCGGACGACTCTTGTTTTTGCTGTTGCTGTAGCAGCTGGAGCCTTTGATTGGCCTCCACCTGCTCTTGAAGTTGTTCCCGCAGACTGGTATTCTCTGCCTCCAGCTCAGACACTCTCCTCTTGCTCTCAGCTTCATTTCTCAAAGCCTCCTCCAGTTGTGCATGAGTGACTGAATCGTTCACTGCACTCTTAGATGCACACGACAGGTTTGTGCTTCTGTCATACTTCTTCTGGAGGTTGGTGAGACTTTTGTGGATGCACATTAAATTCTCCTCCCACTTACTACACAACTCCACAGACGTAGAAGTGTAGTCTTCCAGCATCTTTGGTTCCATTTCTGCTTGTCTCAAAACTGCTGAATGTGTAAAGTGTGTTTATAAAGTAGTGTCAGCACTGTCTAACTTCTGCTCTGTAGCTCTGGGTTTCTTGATCAAAGTCTAATTGAATACTGATCTGAACATTCTGGTGCATTTCCTCCACAACAGAGGAAGGACGACGTGTCACAGCACCGAACCTCTTTACATCACCTCTTTACATCATGGTCACTTAAAGTAAAGAATGTCCTATTCAAGATTCAAAAAGTTTATTGTCAAATTTTCATATGCACATATGAAAAATGTATATGACATTTCTCACTCTCAGTCAAAGCTAAATTAAATAATAATGAAATAAACTAAAAGGAAAAGTCAAAAGTTTTTGTTGTTAGTGAGTCTGGTGGTGTGAGAATGGAGGCTCCCGGACCTCCTCCCGGAGGGCAGGAGGCTGAATAGATTGTGTGCGGGGTGACTTGCATCACTCTTTGCGGGTGAGGTGGGTTGTGTATAGGGTGAGGGGGGGTTTGGGGGAGGTGGGTGGTGTATATACGGTGAGGTGGGTGGTGTATATGTCTTGCAGGGAGGGTAGTTGCGCTCCAATGACCTTTTCGCTGTTTTCACTCTGTTCTGCAGGGCTCTCCTGTCGTGGTCAGTGCAGCTTCCGCCTCACACAGTGATGCAGCTGGAAAAGATGCTATCAGTGGTTCCTTTGTAGAATGTGTACATGATGGGTGGTGAGGCGGGTGGTGCTCTCAGTGGTTCCTCTGCTCTGTAGAATGTGTACATGATGGGTGGTGAGGCGGGTGGTGCTCTCAGTGGTTCCTCTGCTCTGTAGAATGTGTACATGATGGGTGGTGAGGCGGGTGGTGCTCTCAGTGGTTCCTCTGCTCTGTAGAATGTGTTCATGATGGGTGGTGAGGCGGGTGGTGCTCTCAGTGGTTCCTCTGCTCTGTAGAATGTGTACATGATGGGTGGTGAGGCGGGTGGTGCTTTCAGTGGTTCCTCTGCTCTGTAGAATGTGTACATGATGGGTGGTGAGGCGGGTGGTGCTCTCAGTGGTTCCTCTGCTCTGTAGAATGTGTACATGATGGGTGGTGAGGCGGGTGGTGCTCTCAGTGGTTCCTCTGCTCTGTAGAATGTGTACATGATGGGTGGTGAGGCGGGTGGTGCTCTCAGTGGTTCCTCTGCTCTGTAGAATGGGTTCATGATGGGTGGTGAGGCGGGTGGTGCTCTCAGTGGTTCCTCTGCTCTGTAGAATGTGTACATGATGGGTGGTGAGGCACTTGCTCGCTTGAGTTTCCACAGGAAGTAGAGGCGCTGCTGGGCTTTCTTCACCAGTGGTGCAGTGTTGGTGGTCCAGGAGAGGTCTTCCCTGATGAATGTAGAATTCTACTCAAGAACTCAGACAAATAGCTTACAGATAATTTTCCTTTTAATACTTTTGCATGTATTTATAAAATGTTAATTTTTAAAATCAGAAATATGTTTAATTTTAGTTCATAGGAAACCTTGCATTTCCACTGATCTGACTGGCTGAGAGTTACATACACAGCCATTTGAAGCTGGGGAACAGCACTGTTTGATTGGTGCAGGCGTTATAAGCTGCCTTACGCCTGCACCAATCAAACAGTGCTTGATGACAGAGAGAGAGGAGCCCAGTACCACACACTGCACTCACATCAGCAAAGCTGTGAGCAACACACTAACAAAACACACTTTAGTAGACTTTTGTCTACTATGTCAACATTTAGGACTGCTACTATGAGAAATACTTCCCACAGGTTTTATCCCACCAAAATGAGAAAAAAATGAAAACCTTAACTAAACCATATGCACTTAATTTAACTAGCTATTAAAATGTCTGACTGACCAAAATACCGCCAACTAATGATTAAAGTCCAACAGGCCTTAATATTTGATATGATATCATATTGATGTGAAATGTCCTCTGAAGTGTATGGTCCCTGGGAGTTAAACCTACCTGTGGCTCAAACATCCAGGGGAAGTCCACCTTCTTCTCTCCGTCTGACTTCTTGAACAAGTACGCTGAGTAGACCGGGATCCTTCTCTGGGAGTCGTAGAGCGTCACGTAGCGGGCCTTATCCTCGTACTTCTGGCAGATCTTCTTGTAGGAGGGGTTGAGGTACCCCCGTGGAGGAGTACCTTTGTACAGGGAGTCCTTACAGCGCTCTGCATGGTTAAAGTCAGACACCACACCAGCCTGAGACCCCCAAGGAGAAGCCCAAACCCAGAGCAGAAGAACAGGCAGGAAAAGGACCCTCTGTAAGGACCAGACCACCATCCTCACACCTCTACTGCTACAGGTACTACTGCTGCTACTCCCACTGCACTCCAGCACTTATCTCATCCTTACAGGGAAAATAATTCTGCTCTCTAAAGGCTTCTCTACGTGGTTTATTCAAAGCAGTACTATCTCTTTTATTCAAACTCTGTCAGCGTTATCCGTATTATTAGGTATTCATTTTATCAAGACAGAAAGAAGGGCAATATGACACCAGTGTCTTTCCTGCCACGCTATTCATGAATAATATTATATATTATTAACAGAAACTGTATTTGATTAATAAAATCCACACCAATAGGTCAAATCGTTCATGTTTTTTTTCTGTTGCTGATGCTGATTTGGGCACTTTCCCCCTCGTGATATATATACATCATGATATTCTAGGATCTCAACATCACTAATAAACTGAACGTTATATACAGCATTAATAAAGAACATAGTATTGTATAGTATTAACCTGTAACAACTCATTCATGTATGGGCCGTAGCCTGGGATTATCAATAACTGCTTGAAATACATTTTTCTTTATTTAAACAGCGTGCACATAGAATACAGTTTGTTTGATACATCATTGTTTCCCAATCGGGGGTATGAGGACCCTGGAGTCCATATAAAATGTACTTTGAAGGACAGCTATACATCCTTTTGCATAGATTAATATCATATAAATTATAGTAATCAATAATATATATTATAAATTGATTCATTCAGATCTCCACTGCCCGAGCTAGGGGGTACTCGTATCACTCTGGTTCCCAACCATGGTGATACACGGTGATTAAGTTAAGGGTATAAAATGTTTGCATGTAAAAGCTATTTAGTGTCACCTGGAAGGGTACAGTCATTCACAAAGATCTGGATGTCCTTCTCAAACATGATGTTCTTCAGAAAATCCTGGAGCTTCTGGAGAGACAGCTCCACCACCTCATTGTCCTCCTGCGCGTTGAGGCCGTAGTGAGCGAACGCTGGGAACTTGTATCTGACACTGAAGGGGGCGCTGTGGTCATAGTAAGGACAGCAGTATGCAGACCAGACGTATCTGGGCACAGCTACATGCTTCATGTGGTCTCTGCCAATCCTCTGTCCAGAGGTGCTGACCCCAGTCACTATGTAGGCGCGGCCCCTGCAGTAGTTGTTGAGGCGGGTGCGGATGGCCTGCTCCTGGTCACTCCACACCGGGTCGATAAAGTCGGGCATCAGAGGGACAGTGTTGGTCAGGGTGTAGGTGGAGGCTTTGTCGTCTGGGTCCTCCTGGTGCACATCGGGGTTCAGAGGGGCACGCTCATATAACACTGCGTTCATGTAGTCACTAAGGCCAGCCTGCTCGTACAGCTGGGTCCCCTGGTCCGTCTGGAGAATAGGCTGCATTTCATGTGTCGCACCAGATCTGAACAGCTGCAAGCACCAAGATAAAAGATGAGATTGTTTAGTTCAGCAGGGCAATCTACACCAACAAGGACACCTACTAGTGGAATGTTATAGAGCAGGGGTCCCCAACCACTGGGCCTGGGCCCAAAAATATATGAATTATATTATATTAATTATATTATTATATATTCATAAGGAGTTTTACTTCTTTTTATAGTTTAGCACCATATCTGCATGTTTCATATATAAATATAGTGCACATTAACCTGATAAACAACAGCATGAGTATTAAGATCAGCCGTTCAAACTTTATAATATATAAAATAGTGTTATGTTATGTAATGTTTTTTATTGGTCTTTAAGCGAAAAAAGGTCGGGGACCTTTGTCATAGAAAAAATTCACACACTGAATTAATTCTATGCAAAAATGTACATGTATAAACAGGGGCGGTCCTAGGCATGGGCAGACAGGGCAACCGCCCGGGGCACCATTTCGTGGGGGGCGTCATGAGCGTTAGGAAAAAGAAAAAAAAAGTCGATCGCGATCGTGCACTGACATCCCTCCAGCCTCATTTTTTCTTGCTCAGGGAGTTAGTGGACCTGAGGGGGGGCAGGGGCCCGGGGAGTCTGATCGGGAAGTAAAGTTTTATATCTTAAAAATGGCCATACTGGAGAAGAAAAATGTCAAAATCTTAAATATAATGATTAGAATCTGCTTTATTTAGTAAAATAAGTAACTGGTTACTTTAGTAAGTAACCTGTCATAGGCACTTTACAAGAGATGGAAAATTCAAATTATGAGTCCGACTATTGTGAAATTGAAAATCAAGTCTCATCAGCAGGATATTTGCATATTTGTTCATGTATACTACGACCTGAGAAAAAATTGCATTGGAGATATGTTTAATGTCATACAGTGAAACATTGCTAGCAAAATAATAACATTTCCCTTGTTTCTCTATAGGTAGTTTAATTAGCTAAATGCAAGCCCATTGTGTTGTGATTGCACTGTGAAGGGGGAGTGACTTAGCATGGAGAGCAAAGGGGAGCATCAAAAACATGTTAATACATTGTTTTTGTTGAATATAACACTAAAAGGTAACATGGTGATCTAAATATGTGTTAATGTCTCACACAAGTAAAATGCTCATACATATTCATGTACAGATCAATAAACTCAGTTGTGTTTGTTAAATGTGTTGCAGCACTGGTGTCTTGTTTTAATGCTGTGTGGTTTGATGTAGATGGTGCTGTTCCTACCTGAGGCTCATACATCCAGGGCACGTCGGCACACAGGTCTCCTGCTGAGCGCTTGAAGGTGTAGGCCGAGTAGACGGGTGTGTGCAGAGCCGTGTGGTACAGCGTGACAAAGCGGGCTCTCTTATTGTAGTGCTGACAGATGAAGCACAGGGACGGCTGCTCCAGGCCCCGTGGAGGTACTTCCAGGTAAAAGAACTGTCTGCATTCAGGAGGGAGGTCCCTGCTCACCCTACCCCAGACCATCAAGATGTTTGGAAGCACCATGAAGAAGACCCTGGTCCAGTTCGACACGGCAGCAGCCATGGCCCCAGTGGAAGAGCCTCATGTTATCAGGTTCAGTGTGCAAATAACCCAAGATATAGACTGCACAGGGGACTGCCCACACACACATATACACACTCAGACACCTGAGGGAGCTAATGCACGGAAGCAAGAATCATAGAAAATATATATCAACCTGCAGCTTCTTTATAAAAATCAGTAGGTTGTGACAGAGGTGATAGAGTAGCCAAAAATGTACTCAGGTAAGAATAATGGTACTTCAAAATAATATTAGAAGTAGAAGTACAAGAATGTGGTCCAAGAAATAAAAAGAAAAGAATATCTGGGAAAACTACTATACAATTAAGTAACTGAAAATGTAACTGCCAGAATGAAGCATGTCATTTATAAGTTGACATTTATAAAACTGGTTTGACAAAACATCGAATAACGCACACATTGTGGTATAATCAAAGAGAAAACACACAAATACTAATATTCATTATCATACATTTTTAATATTATTAATTACGTTTTTGTCTCTGTTGATTTCACACTGAGAAGAGAAACCAAAAGTTTTACTCAAGTAAAAGTATTGATTCCAAAAACTACTCTGATCATTTCTTCAGAAAGTTCCTCAAGTAAATGTAACTCAGTGCTCCACGCCTCCGCAACTTCCAGGATCAATAAAATATATTAAGATATCATCATTACAAAGAACTTCTCTCACTTCTGATAATAGTCCATGCAGTCCAACAGTGTCCAAGTTCAGTCCTCTGTGAGTTATATTTCTTCTGTTTCTATTTTCTTTGCATATTTGCTTTTGCTGCTGCCCTTAGTAATGCTAGGATTTTTATAGGATCATTATAACATAAAAAAAATACCCACGAAAAGCCAACAATCTGTTTTCACTTCACATCTTTATTCCATAAGGTTGGTCACATAATTAAACTAACATTTACAGTGTCAATAATCATCACAAATACAAAATGACAACATATTTTCAAAACACCCACAGAATTCTACTACAGTCGTGATAATCCACCAGACTTGTTCCCCCAGGTTTTCAAATCTTGCTCGACTCGACAGGGGTGCCCGATAACCCCTCTTTATTTTTACCATTCACAGTAACTCATTTACATTTAGGATGTTTATTGGATGAAACTGCATTTTCCTAATTAGCTTTTATGGAAAGACCAACATCAACTAGCTCAGTATTATTGTGAACACTTAACAGTGTGGAAGTGTAAGTGGTGGTGGCATCTCAAAGGCCTCATCCTTGAAGAGCGCCTGTGTACTAAACCCCTCCGTCTGATTCACTAGAGCCCCACTGAAGTGCTCACCTTATCTCCTGTTGTCATTACCTCAGTATTATTATTGCTTATACAGCCAGGTGGCACCATGTCGCACTAATTTTGAGGGTTTTTTTTATAATGTTAATAACAATAATACATCAGACTTATATAGCACTTTTTTGGACACTTTCTGATAATGTTTCGATAATGTTTTGTCCTATGTTCTTTGTAAAAAAAAACATGTGTTATAGCAATTATATATACTAACTTATATTTGTATAGCACTTTTCAGAGGTAAAACGTACTTTACATGGATATACTGAAGTAGAACAAAAAACTAAAAACTATAGTGACATCAGTTCAGTTCAATTCAAGTCTATTTCTATAGCACACTTAAAACAACTTCAGTTGACTAAAGGGCTTCACATAAAAGTTAACAAAGACAGAAGAAACATATACGATGTGATAATAAATATAATATAAATATATTATAATAAAAAACAAGATAAACTGACTACCTAGTGTTAAATCCCAGGGAGAAGAGGTGAGTTTTCAGTCTGGTCTTAAACTGCGTTACAGACTGAGAGGATCTGACAGAAGAGGAAGGCTGTTCCACAGTCTGGGCACTGCCACAGAAAAGCCTCTGTCTCTTCTTGTCTTGAGCCTAGTTTTGGCCACAACCAACAGGAGCTGGTCTGCTGATCTCAGGGCTCTGGGCGGAATACAGGGCTCCAGTAATTCCCTGGAGTAATTCCCTCGCACTCATAAAGTGTAAACCTTTAAACACAATTAATAACATTTTAAATTGCACCCTACAGAAGACAGGAGCCGGTGCAGGTCACACAGCACAGGTGTGAGGTGTTCATGTCTCTTAGTATTAGTGAGCAGTCGAGCTGCAGCGTTCTGGACATGTTGTAAATGCTGCAGGAGCCCTGATCCTGCCTGACATACAGATAATTGCCATAGTCTACACGCGATGTTACAAATGCATGAATAGCTTTTTCAAAGTCCACCTGTGGGAGGGAGGGTTTTATTTTGGCAAGTACCCTCAACTGAAAGAAGCTGGACTTTATGACAGAGCTAATGTGCTTGTCCAGTTTAAACATAGAGTCCACAATCATCCCAAGATTCCTCACTGCAGGGAGACAGTAGGAGGACAGAGGACCAACACTGTCCTGTCTAAGCAGTGGGTTAGTTTGCCCAAACACAACAATTTCAGTTTTATTTTGATTTAAGTTTTGGAAGTTTGCATTCAGCCATCACCTTTTTGTGCCCATGGAAATTGTCTTGCAATAGGCTGACCAGCACCACTGAAGGGTTTGTCAAATGCAGATGGCAGATCCAGGCAAGAACATCACCTGAACCTTAGCCTTCCCTGGAATGTTCTACAATATGGCATCAAACTGATCCGTTATGCATATACTCAATTTCTGTTGTTCATAAATACCTTAAAAAACAGGCATTTTTACTGCAAGCATAGGTCACCTCTTCACAGATCTGACCTATAATTTGCTTGTATCCATGTAGATAAGCAACTAAATTAAGCAAGCAAAGCACTAACCATGAAGACAAGCAGGTGGTGGACTCTCAAGCAGAAAAGCTACATAGCGGACCTTTAACACCATGTTTTCCTATACATGATGTTCTGTCAGGCAACCTTTGTAAAAAATCACCACATCAACATCTGTGTTTGACTTTATGAATGCCTCCAGAGTCTTCAGCGGGACTTCGGCGACTTCATTCTGGCCGTGTCCATTCAGAGCGTAGGCCGCATATGAAGGAAACATGTATCGCACCTCATACGGAGAATTCTGGTCAAAACGCGGACAGCAATATGCCAGCCAGATATATTTAGGGATACCAATTCTATCTCGATTCTCTCTCCTGATGTTATCCCCCGAAGCTGTCACGCCCGACACCATAAAAGCTTTACCGAGGCAGAAATTATTGAGTCTCCGGCGAATTCTGTCCAAATATGGATTCCAGACATTGTCCAGGAGGTCTGCTCTGAGCGGGACCACATTGGTTAGGGAGTAGGTGGAGGATTTCTGTGGAGGGTCAGCCTGGTGGACATCAGGGTTGAGGGGACAGCGTTTGTATTCGATGGCATCTGTGTAGTCGTCCAGCACGGCCTGAGTGTCCTCAATGAAAGGGGGCGTGTCTTCAGAAAGAGGGAGGGGCCGCATGTTCCCAGTCTCATCAGCAACAATCAGCTAAGGAGAGCAGAGATAGCATTAGTTATTACACTGATCTGTGAAGTGCAGTTTAACCTTGCCCAGCAACATATTCTTGTGATATTTGTGGGTTCACATACTCATCAGAATCCATCTTGGCCCCCGCTGGTGTGACAGGGCCCAGACCAATCACAGAGTACTAGGCCTAAGGTTTGACAAAGTTGAAGCTTTGTGCGCTCTCTCAACTGGATGTAACAAAAGTTTGAATTTTGGTTTTGGCTGTTGTGACGCTTTGACCAATCAGATTCAAGTATTAGTCATGACCTTCCATCTTTTCCCGGGGAGTTGAGTTGTGTTCTACACATGGGAACTCAAGTGCTAAACATATCAAACTTCCTTGGACATGGGCGGCAGATGGGTAATTCTTACCTAGCAACCATAATATTTACAAGGGCCAAAACCTTGTACTATACTTATGATTAGACTAATAAAAATAAATAACAACACCCTTATTTTGTTAAATAAAGTTTTAAACCTCCTTAAGCGTGGTGTCAAAACTGTGCCAAATGCCTCTAGACTTTAGAATGTTTGAATTTTTGAATCTAGGGGACAGCATCACATTGAAACATGATGACACAAAGCAAATATCGCAGAAAGTTTTTTTTTTTAAACTCAAACTCATCGCATGAACACTTGAAACACAACCAGTATGGATGTAACAATAACTGAAATATGGTGATATCGTATCATCCAATCTCTCACAATAAAATCGTGGACCATCACAATATATCGAATCCCAAGTTTCTTTGCTTAAATGAATAGTTCTGATGCAGAAATGGCAAAAAAAAACAAAAAAAAAAACAGAGGGAAC
Organism: Odontamblyopus lacepedii; assembly: GCA_034769755.1. Classification (NCBI taxonomy): domain Eukaryota; kingdom Metazoa; phylum Chordata; class Actinopteri; order Gobiiformes; family Gobiidae; genus Odontamblyopus; species Odontamblyopus lacepedii. The sequence goes on along the minus strand of CM068363.1, from coordinate 1,465,230 downwards.
TACATAGACCATGATCCTTTGCTCCGTTTCAGTGCAGACGACATGAAGAAATAACTGTTCTAAGCACTTTGAAATCTTCATTCTTTGGATTAAGTCTGTGAAGCATTTTTAGAGGAAAAAGGACCAGATTCAGTTTTGTGTCTCCACAAAATATTGTAATAAATCTGGTACAGTGAGATGTTTATGGTGAAAATCTGGTACAGAGAGATTTGGATTTCGTTCCATCTTTAATGACAATAAATGTTGTACCAAATGACTGGTCAAAACATTTTAGAATGTCAGTCTTGTTATTATGTAGAACATCGTAATATCGTGAGCCTCCCCACCATATCATGAGCTTTCCCGTGATATTACAATAAATATTGTACCGTAAGGTTCATACGATGACGATATTTTTATTTATTTATTTATTTGACAGGGACAATGCAATCAGACATAGTTACATACAAAATTTGCAGCTGATGTGATGCGTACAAGGTTTAGCAAATGCTAATTTTCAACCGTATCATGAGATACGGATATCGGATATTGGATATCGTTATACCCCTATTAACCAGTCTAGACGTGCATCCTCCATAGACTTTACATGTAAACCTGACGCATTGTCACACATTGTCCCTGAGAATCAGAGAATCAATGAGAAAAACATGAGCCCTGTCATATGCACTTTAAGTCTTTCTCTGACCTGAGGCTCATACATCCACGGCGTGTCCACTCGTCTCTTCCCGTCGGACTTCCTGAAGATGTAAGCAGAGTAGATGGGCAGGTGTCTGTGGGTGTCATACAGTGTGGCGTAGTGCACCTGGTCCATGTACCTCTGACAGATGGAGCTTGGGGCCCTGTACCAGAGGCCCCGGGGAGGAACCTGCATGTGGAAGAAGGGTCGGCAGTCCTGGAAGTCCTTGGAGACACTGCAGAGAACCGCGAGGGGCCAGAGCAGAAGGGCGAGGGGCAGGCTGGGACGGAGCATAGTGAGCTTGTATTCACAGGTAGAACATACGGCAGTAAACTGTAATCTCCACACACATGCAAATACTCAGTGACTGAAGTTCTCCTGTCAGCTTCCCTAAAGAGCTTATTACATAAAGATGCACAATTTAACATTTCAAAAAACTGACATCTTACTCTTTCCAATTACAATTGTTTTACAGGTACAGATACAGTATGTAACTTTCTGGAGGTGGTAGGTCACCTGACCATGATAGGCTGTGGAAGATTATAGCCAAAAGAACAACATTTCCAACAAGCAGGAAACAAGCTCTCCTCCAGGCCAAGTAAGAGTCAGGTTTGTGGATACGAGCCCACTCACAGTCAGGACACATGTTTTTCATAGTTTTTCAGAGCAATAAAAACAACCAAAATTAAAAATGAAAAAAAAGGAAATGATTTTAGTCTGTAGTTAATAAGTTACTGACAAAACAAAACAAACATAGCAATGCCACTAGACGTACTTCAGTGTATTTTAGTGAATGTACATTTGGTGATGTAACAAATGTTTGATTTCTCACTTTGTTCAGCTGTTGTGACACTTTGACCAATCAGATTTAAATATTCAACAAAAAATGTGCACACTCTGGCTTTAATATCTTTAATAACATGCATTCTCACTTTAACCCCACTTTAACTCAGTCTCAGTCTGCAGGGTTTGTGTTAAACATGTGTGAATGAAAAACACAACTGCAGTTCTGTTTGTGATGAGGAAACAACATTAAATATAGCCGCAAGCGGCGATGATCTGCCCTCGGGTGCGCCTGCGCTGCACCCCTACAAAACGACGTGCCCTACACATCGCGCCATGCAAACACTGCACCCAGGAAATGCAATGCCCCACACTAACCCTAATAACCGTAAACCCCAACCACACTTTTCATATGCTTTATAATGTATTATATTCAGGCCAAGATCACGTAATAGTGATTCAAATTTCCCAGGCCAACACATCCTCCATCAGAAAAATTACATAGTGAGTTTTTGAACATTTTTCAACGTGTTTGCGGGGTCACGTTTTATTTCAATCTGTAGGGGGCAGTAATGCACCATATAAAATTTTTTCACATTCAGTAGCTTTAGGGCAGAGAGTTTCAGAACTGTTTGAGCAAATAGGAGCAATTTGTAAATATCCAAAACTTGTGTTCATTGTTTGTTGCTTCACTGCTCAGAGACGTCAGACGGATTTGGGAGCTGTGGATAACTGTTGATGTTCCCGTGCGGGAGATAGTGTGGACCACATCTGAGTCCGTTTGGGTGATGCCCACAGAGGAGTGCGTTTCAGCTTCACAAACTTTAATCCAAGATGGCCGCCCCCTGGTGTGTCAGGGGGCGTGGCCATAATAATATTTTTTACTTGGCTTGTCATGATCGACTTCTGTGTTAAATTTTATGATTCTTCGTGCAAATTTTTTTTGGTGTCATACGTATTCCCTAATGCATTTTTGTCTCGTTAGGGGGCGCTGACGAGTCATTTTATTTATTTATTGAAAATGGAAATAGCCAAAATTAGAGAGGCAGACTTTTTCACACATGGCCAAATTTCGTGAGTTTTCGTCATTGTTCACTGGGTGGAAAATGGGTGAATGCATTAGGAGAAAAAAAAAAGAAGAAGAAGAATATTCTGATACGAGAAGAATCTTTTTTTGGCCGACAAACTCTACATTTTCGGAAACCTCTGGTGCATTGCTACGTCATAGCGAGGGTCCCTGGTCACTACGGGCGAGGCACGTCGCGTCATTTTAGTTCTTGCCCCCTATGAGCATCGCTATGCGATACTTATAGGCCCTTCGCCAGCCTCTGGCACTCGGGCCTAAATATATCCACAAGCGGCGATGATCAGCCCTCGTGTGCGCCTACGCCGTGCCCAGCAAACACCATGCCCCACACTAACCCTAATAACCATAAACCCCAACCACACTTTTCATCTGCTTTACAGTGTGTTATATTCAGGCCGAGATCACATATTAGTGATTCAAATTTCCCAGGCCAACACATCCTCCATCAGAAAAATTACATAGTGCACCTTTAAATGATTTTTGAGGAGTCTTTACGCCCCTGGTGGCCAACAGTGAAAAATTCACCATGTCCATAATATGTTTTTTGCTCGTAGTCATGCACAGAATTTAATTCCCAAATTTTGTACAAATCCGATAATGTTGGTGTTTAATGTCTAGGGGGCGCTATAGTGTAATTTTCCATATGCTTTATAGTGTTTTATATTCAGGCCGAGATCAGCATCAGTGACTCAAATTTGAGCTCGATCGGACTAAGTCTGTGCCAACGGGAGCAAATCTTCACATTGAATATTGTCTAAATTTGGATTGAACTTTGGAGCTTTGCCGCACATAAACTGTGACAGTTTTCAAAAAAATGGAGCAAACGTTTGAAGCCGCACTTCTGTAGATGATGTACATTGATTTTCAGCCCTGTGGGTGAAGCACCTTCAGAGGAGTGCGTTCAAACACAACATGAGCCAAAATGTGGACTCTGCATTTTGAAGATTTCAATCCAAGATGGCCGCCTTCTGCTTTGTCAGGGGGCGTGGCCATAATAATATGTTTTGTTTGTCTTCACGTGACGAATGCGTCTACTGAATTTCGTGGCTCTACGACAAAGTTGAGCTAGGTCGGCTCCCATAGGAGTGGGCGGAGCCTAATATTCGAAGTGGCGTATTATCTACATTTTTTGATCCCCACACATGAAACCTATATTTTTCTCGAATCTCATCAGTTCTGAACTTTTGGCAAAGTTTGGTGAGGTTTTGAACGTGTTTGGGGGGTCATATTTTATTTCAATCTGTAGGAGGCACTAATACACCAAATTACATTTTTTTCACATTCAGTAGCTTTAGGGCAAAGAGATTAAGAACTGTATCAAATTTAATTGAAATCAGATTTTTGTTTGAGCAAACAGGAGCAATTTGTAAATTTCAAAAATTGTGTTCATTATTTGTTGCTTCACTGCTCAGAGACGTCAGACAGATTTGGGATCTGTGGATTCTTTTTAACGTTCTGCCCCTGGAGATAATGTGGAACAAATTTGAGTCCGTTCGGGTGACGCCCGCGGAGGAGTGCGTTTCAGCTTCTCAAATTTTAATCCAAGATGGCCGCCTTCTGGTGTGTCAGGGGGTGTGGCCATAATAATATTTTTTACTTGTCTTATCATGATCGACTTCTGTGTTAAATTTAATGATTCTATGTGGACTTTTTTTGTGTGTGTCATTCGTATTCCCTAATGTATTTTTGTGTTGTTAGGGGGCGCTGATGAGCCATTTTATTTATGTTTTGAAAATGGAAATACCCAAAAGTTAGAGAGGCAGACTTTAACAAATGGCCAAATTTTGTGAGTTTTCGACATTGTTCACTGGGTGAAAAATGGGTGAGTGCGTTAGGAGATTAAAAAAAAAAAAAGAAGAAGATAAAAGCCGCAAGCAGCATCGAATGGCCCCCGCGGGCCGCGCTTCGTACTCGGCCAACCTAGCGTTTCCCCGGGTGGCGCTGACGCTCCCCCGGGTGGCGCTGATGAGCCTCTTGTCTCTGTGTGTTTGTGGCTTTGGGCTGAACTTGTCACTAAACACACAAAGTCCACACACACTGGAGATGCTGATGTGCTAATATAGACAAACATGGACACTTTGGGACATTGCCATGGCAACACCGTGCAAAATACAACTTTGGCCCCCGGATTTTTTTGTTTGGACTGACCTGAAGAATCACTGTGCCAAATTTCACTTTCTTCAATGAAACTAATAAGTCGTTATATCACTTTGAAATGTAAGAAATTGTTGAAAATTTTCCATTAGGATAACATGGAGGATTTGGCGCATCGCCATGGCAACCCAGTGAAATTTTCCATATGGTTATCTTTGACTTTTTTGATTGGGATGACATGAAGAGTAATTGTGCCAAATTTGGGACTATTCTGTGAAAGTAAAATATTTTTCATGAATGGGAATTTATCTGCCTTCGGCATGGGTTGCTAGGATACTGCTGTTCACACAGGGGGCGATCGAGGGACGAAGTGGAGCGTTGCGAAAGTAATAGGCCCTACGCCTATTGTAGGCTCCACTTAGGGGCTCGGGCTCGGGTAGGGGCTTGGGCCTAACAAAGAAGAAGAAGAAGAAGAAGAAGAAGAAGAATATTCTGATACGAGAACAATGTTCCGCTTTTTTTTGGCCAACAAACTATACATTTTCGGAAGCCTCTGGCGCATTGCTATGTCATGGCGAGGGTCCCTGGTCACTACGGGTGAGTCACGTCGCGTCATTTTAGTTCCCGCCCCCTATGAGCATCGCTATGCGATACTTATAGGCCCTTCGCTCAGGCCTAATAATAATAATAATAATAATAATAATAATAATAATGATAATAATAATAATAATAATAATAATAATAATAATAATAATAATAATAATAATATATTGTATTTATTAGGCCTCTTTTTTTAAAATACGATTAAAACATACAATTAAAAGCCTACAGTTAAAATAGGACTGTATTTAATTGATTGATTGTATTTACTATTTTATTTAGTATTGTATTTATTAGTATTTCGTATTTAGTAATATATTAGACAGTATATGAATTGAATTTGAACATAGATCAGAGAATAGTATAATATGGGCTCTTTAACCATAAGCCCCCAGTGGTGCAGAGAAAAGCTCTTGCACTTCGCCTGCAGAGGGCGCCATGACTCACGTACAGGTTTGTCATCCACCTGGTACACACGAAGAAGAAGGGCACGTCGCTACGCAATCCGGATGCGACGATCGCTTTTGGTGACAGCGAAAATAATTAGAAGAAACTGCGGTCGTCGGACCTGCAAAAACATTTTACCTTCAGTTTTTATAAAGCACCTATTACGCGAGTCTCGGATGCGCGTAAATCTGCTCGGCGCGCTCCCCGACCTGTGCGCACAAGATCGTTTTGACCAAACCAAACCAGGAGGAACATCTGGCTGCTCTTCTTAGCTTCAAGAGTCATTGAATGAGACTTTAGCATCGGCTAGCATTGTTTTAGTTTTAGACCACCGCTGCTCGGAGAGGCCGGAGGACGCGAGGGGGCCACACAGTCGCTTAAATCCGCGGTGGAAACGGTAAGGAGGCGCTGCGTAATGGGCGCACACACACTGGGATCCGTGCACCACACTCCCGCGGCTCCGGTCCGACCACCCGCGGACCGAGGCTAACGACAACACGGCTAAACTGTGGCCAGATGAGCGGTCAGGTTGTTGTATCCACGATCAGGATTTTGGAAATGCGTAATTGTGTGACGGTCGTGGTTACAGTTGGCCATGTTTACCGAAAACCATTCGGTACAATAGAACAGAGTCAGTGCATTGGAGTAATTAATAATCAACAACAAAAGTCCACATTACCTGTAGATAGGGTCCTGTTGTTGTCTTATATTTGCGCACAACATGAATTATAGGTGGATAGATAACAGTACAGAACTTTACAAATGTTTAAAAGAATCATTTAAAGGTATAACATGAGGGGGACCGCCACCTGCTTATTATATCCCTGGAGCTGTTACTGCTCTGACCAATGGCTGGCTAAATATTCCACAGGATGACCTTAAATTGATTTATCTTACTGTTTTTCAATCGCAAGTGTTTTTATTGCTCAATCATACAGTGAAAAACATGTATTCTTACTGCTGGTGGGCTTGCTGCTCCACAGATCTAACCTATAATTTGGCCTGGTGGTTTCAACAGTTTCCGTGCACACAAGGAAGCATTCTGATATGAATTTAAATATGCACCCTGTATAGGCCTAGCGCGATAATTACTATATTGGCCTGTCGTTCAGTAAATGAAAGATGGAACAATGTATTTTATGGCTCAGTATTTATCATGTATTCAATTTCTTAGCGGGGACTTTTTTTTGTCATTTTTATGTAATACCCTAAGATTTGAACTGTAGGCGATAGAATAAATAACGTAGTATCTATTTGTCTATCTTCCTTCCTGGCTAATTATAGGTTCATTCTGCTGTTTATGTCTAGCAGCTCAAGTCTTTTAATGATAGTTTATTTAAAAGTGGCTTTATGGGGATTTTCCTGCTTTGTGTCGTGGCGTAAAATAGTTTCAATATTATCAAATCTTTTTATAACAATATAAAGGTGCGCTTTGTAACATTTCTGATAGAGGTTCCACCTCCTGCTTGTCTCCTTGGAGATTATATTGTTTTGCCTGGAATGTTTCACACAGTACTGCAGTAAACTGATCAGTCTCCACAGAGACAGACAGTTGGCACAATCAGGCAGTCAGATCTGTGGAGAGGTGACCTTGCTCACAATCAGAATACACATTTTCCAAGGTATTTTTGAGCAACAAAAACATCTGTAATTGTATAAATGCATGTGTAATGCCATATTGTGGAATATTTTAGACCAGCACGTGCAGAACCTCCACCAGAAAGGTTACATAATGGACCTTTTAATATCTTCAGTATAAGCAGTGCACAAAATCTTTCTGTAAAATATACAGTGTTTCCCGTAGGTGGATATGGAGACCATGGTGGCATAACCCATCCATGTGTGAATCATTTTATTCATTAAAACATTTTTAGTATATTTTGAAGTTTAAATACCCATTATTGCCTCTACTGATAAAAAAAAGTTAGTTGCTTAGTGCTGTCATAAACATAGTAACTACAAATACAAAATTCTCATAATAATGATAACTCATTGGATTTATACAGCGCCTTTGGAGACACTCAAAGCCCTTTACAGAGGATTATCCATTCACTCCACACTGGTGGGGCGTTACTATAGTAGCCATGGCTGCCCTGGGGCAGACTGGCATAAATGTGTCTTGCCTAAGGACACAATGGCAGATCCTTAGGTTTGAGGGACCAGTGCTGTCACCACTGAGCCCCTGCTGTAGTACCATGTTTTCTTCAGCTGGTTTGTTGACCACTGCCATCAGCTCTCTTCTTTCATGTGTGCCCTTCTCATTGCCCCACAAAGCCCAGGTTAAGCAGGTCCGTGTTTTGTGCAGGTGCCAGGCTGGCGCAGATCGTGACGTGCCCGTGGATCATGCGCGACACTGGGGGGAGCCTTGCCCAGAACCGCTGGCAGGGAGACCTGGGGCTGACAGCGGTGGGCCAGGACGACACAGGGGGAGGTACGCATTCACTAACACTACTGCTGTGGTTTCATTTTGTCTGCTGTGTAAGATCTGCATCTAATCATCTTAATCATCTGAGCATTAGCATGCTAGTTGTTGTTAGCTTTACTGGTCTAGTCTCTGGAGAGCTGTGAAAAGTGCTTAAACTGGTGAATAATGTGGATGCTCTGAATGAATACGGTAATGGAGGAATAACTTTGGACCACTGCAAACTGTTCGAAATTAACTAGTTCTAGTTCCTCACCTCTCCACAGATCTGTCATGTAAATAACCTAGTGGTGTCACCTCCTTGTCTCCTTTGAGATAAAATAGCTATTTGTCAAACTATGAAACTATTCAGGTAAAGCCGTAAGATCTCCATGGAGATGAGCAGGTGACAGGCCCTCCACCTGAACAGTGACCTCGTGCTCCTGTCAATTCACGTTTTGATTTGGTGGTCTAACCAAAGCATAAAAATCATAAGAAAATGTGTGTAAAATCCCTCAGTCGTCCAGGTAGAATTAATGGCAAAAGGAGAAATTCAATTTGTCAACTGGACAAAAGTTTATTTGGTCGCATATGTTTCACAGCTCATCCAAGCTGCTTCTTCAGTTCTGTTCATGAGCTGCAAAACACATTCGACCAAATAACGTTTGTGCAGTTGACAAATTGAATTTCTCCTTTTACCATAAGAAAATGTATGAATTGCAAATAATTGTTCATAAACGCTGAGACAAGAGGTTATTAAAGTCACATTATGTTACTTTTTTGACTAAGCTAACATCAAGTTTTGTTCATTATGGGTGTGTTTATTGCACACAAAAAAACTCAAGTAAGTGTCCTTACTGTGATGGGCTTGCATCTCCACAAACCTGACTCTTTTCTGCATCGTATCAAACTATTGAAATAGTGACATAAGTGACACAGAAGTGAGAAATTCTTCCTCCTTGTCCTTATCTCCAGGTGGGATCCCAGCCGACCACCTGATGGCCCCAGTGTCAGGCCACAGCATCCCCAGCCCCATGCACCTGAAGCTGGGTCAGAAGGAGCCTGTGTGGATGGGTGAGTACGTGGAGGATGACGACCAGGACAACCTGGCCAAGATGGAGAGCATTGACGGAGAGGAGGAGATGGAGGACGAGAGCCGGGAGCAGGGCCCCTGGGACGAAGGAGACGGTAGGGCCAACGCAAACCACATGTAAAACACAGTGTTCATAATAAGAGCAAGTAAACATGCCTCTTTGTTAAAAAAGAAATATTATGCAAAATGGACTTGGATGAGATGAGTTCTGGTGTTCAGCAGTCCCGTCCACTTTGAAGTCACTTCCTCAAACCAATTTCCCACATACTGGACAAATTCAAATATTGAGTGTATCCATGGGTTTCAGAATGATGAAATTAGTTAGTTAATGATGAGCTAGGACCGTTACCATAGCAATTAACATGAAACCTGTGAATACAGCATGGATAAGGCATGACGGAAGCTAAGCGGCTTTATCATAACACGGTGGTTTTCAGTTCAAAAACCACATTTAAAACTTCACTTTAACCTCAAAGTTTCCTTACTAACTCCTCATCCAGCTTCAAAGCACAGGCCCTCTGGTCACGCATTTGGGTCTTAAAAATGTCAGACATTTTTTTAAATATTGGGTACATGAAGGCCCACTTGCTCCAGTGAAAAGTCTTTGGGCCTGTTTCTGTTATGAAGAGGTTCATGCATTTTGACTTTGGTTTAAATATAAATAATATTGTCACATTCTTGCCTTAATACTTAAGGCAGGACCAAACTCTCTCAGGGCAGTATAATGTCTGTTCAGATCTGAAACATCTTGATTTCAAAAAGATTGTCCAGATGACCTTCTCCACCTTAAAATGCCTCATGTTTGTTTGTTTGCTTGCGTACAGCTCTAGTGGATGAGGAGTACCATGTACATGCTCAGTGGCCAGTCCCTAAGATGCCCTCTCAGGCTGCTGCGTACTCACACTTCCAGCAGGTTCCAGAGAAGTCAGACAGTGAAGAGGAGGAAGAGGGGGACGAGGAGGAGGAAGAGGAAGAAGACGAGCTGGGCGAGAGTCTACAGGTGGGTCATGTTTAGCAGGACAAAAGTGTTTTTTGTTGTTGTTTTTTTTTTTATTGAAGATGTTTCGCAGCTCATCCAAGCTGCTGCACCTCACTACCCTCAAAGGAGTGGCCTGTGGCTTTTAGGTGGAGATGTACAGCAGACTGAAGTCCACTATGGCTCTCCCATCTGTGTTGGTACGTCCTCTTGTGCAGTGGCTGTTTTGAAACACTACAAACCTACAAACACAGAAACGGGTCCACACCAAGGACAAAACACTGAGCCACAAACAAAGCAATGAGGTTTACTCTAGTCAGTGTAGTGAAAACTGCAGTGAGTGACTGGAGAAACGAAACAGCCACTGCACAAGAGGATGTACCAACAAAGGAGAGAGATCTGTAGTGGACCTCAGTCTGCTGTACATCTCCGTCTCAAAACCACTAACCACTTCCTTGAGGGTAGTGAAGTACACATCTTAGCCAGAGAAAAGAATTGGTTTGAGAGGGGAGTTAAAGAGGCTATTTTTGGTAGAAAAGACAACCCATTCTTGAACGGAAAAGGAGGCCTCAAACATCCTCAAAAGTAGTAGTAGTTAGTTTCAGAGTAGTTTCAGTGTAGTTAGCTCCTCCCTTCAGGCTGATATAAGGCTGTGTCCATCAGCATCTGACCAGAACTGAAGAAGCAGCTTGGATGAGCTGCAAAACATCTTCATGATAAAACTTTTGTCTAGTTGACAAAATCAAATTTCTTTTTCTATGGATCATACCTGGACCACTGAGGGATTACACAAATATTAGAGGACTAGCCATACAATTCTATATTTACATGTTTTTTAATAAACACATTAAAAAGTTCAGATTGTAGGCTTCTACAAATAAATACAGTGTATTCATGAAATGTAATAATAAATAGGAAAATGAGAAATGATTTCCCTGACATTTCAATTTAATAATGGTTCTGACTCTCTCTTAGTAATAGTAGCAGTAGTTTATTTTCTTCAGTCATGAACTAAATAGATGAATGCAAACATTTGACATAAAACTGTGATGAAGAGGTTTAGGCTGAAGTGGGATCACTTATAAACGCCCAACATGTTTATGTTCTAAAAGGTCTTTGTGTGTGTTTTAGAGTCTTTAGTTTTTAGGATGAACAGTAATAAAAGTGAACTCCACCCCTGCAGCCTGGTGTTTGTGTACCTGCATGTAATGTAGGACAGTCCTGTGTGATGTCACGTAGTACTTGAAATTGCGGTGCCCACTGGAGGCAGCACACACACGAAAACACACACAGTTTTTGACGGTTTTTGACACAAAGCTGCAAATGTACCAAGTTTGTACTAGTTGCCATGACAGACAGTCAGGTTTGGGATGGTAGCAGTTTATGGAGAGAGATCGCTGTCGGAAGTATTCATGTGCATAGGATAGAAATCCGTGTATATTTGGAAAATTTGTGCACATTTGGCTGTAGATGAGCATGAAATAAATACTTTCAAACTCTCGAATGAATCCAGTCATACATAAAATGTGTTTTTTCCATTAGAATATGAATTACAGTCACAACATCAAGAATTACAATTATTAAATGAAAATTTACGATTACACTTTCTTCAGTACGAATATGAATTCACAGATGCAACTTTACAATAATACATCACCACTTCACATAGATATAGGACGGTAGATCTCACGGTCAACCTCTTGGTGTTAATACTGCCGCCATCTTGGTACAGGCTTCCCTGGTCTAAGTGTCACTGACCGTCATGTGACCAAAGACTTTTCACAGTATCAGCGAGCGGAGATTTTACCCCGCATACGGACTAAACCAGGACTGAACCAGGTCTAAACCCGGAATAAACCAGGACTGAACCAGGTCTAAACCCGGAGAAAACCAGGACTGAACCAGGTCTAAACCCGGAGTAAACCAGGACTGAACCAGGTCTAAACCCGGAGTAAACCAGGACTGAACCAGGTCTAAACCCGGAGTAAACCAGGACTGAACCAGGTCTAAACCCGGAGTAAACCTGGACTGAACCAGGTCTAATCCCGGAGTAAACCAGGACTGAACCAGGTCTAAACCTGACTGAACCAGGTCTAATCCCGGAGTAAACCTGGACTGAACCAGGTCTAATCCCGGAGTAAACCTGGACTGAACCAGGTCTAATCCCGGAGTAAACTAGGACTGAACCAGGTCTAAACCCGGAGTAAACTAGGACTGAACCAGGTCTAAACCCGGAGTAAACCAGAACTGAACCAGGACTGAAAAAGGACTGAACCATGGCTATCCATCATCCACCTTCCACTTTCTCCGGTTGGGTCACGGGGGCAGCAGTTCACCTCCCAGTTGCCGTGTCTGTGTATTTGTATTTGTACTGAAGAAAGCGTAATCGTAATTTTTCATTTTGTGATTGTACGATAATTCTTTTCAGTTCATATTCTCATGGACAAAATACACACAACACATTTTATGTATGACGACTCATTCGAGAGTTTCCGAATATTTATTTTATGCTCAGCTGCAGACAAATATGCACAGATTTCCCAAATATGCACAGATTTCCCAAATATGCACAGATTTCTATCCTACGCACATGAATACTTCTGACAGCTATCTGGCTCCATAGCAGTTGGTTTCACAAACCAACTGCTTTGTAACTGGACTGAAGGAAAAATGTGTCTGTGTAATGCACCACAAACTGCTGTCTAAAGGGACCACATGACGCTGTTTTCTGATCTCTGTTCTAATGTTGTTTCCTTATCACAAACACACCTGAAGTTGTGTTTTGTTTCATTCTCACATGTTTTACACACACACCTGCAGATTTAGGTTGAGGTCTTCTCTCAATTTGAAACTCTCTTAATCTCCACACACCTCGACCATAATCATTTGGATAATTTTAGCCTTTGAATTGCCGATCTCGACTGAACTAAAGGTAAAATGAGCTGTTCACTTGAAAACCACTTCATGACTTCACAAGGTGGAACAGAGCATATTGTGGTTTGGAGATGTAGACCACGGGGAAGACCCAGGACCTCACTGGAGGGACTGTGTCTCTGGGCCTGGGAACAACTCGGGGTCCCCCTGGAGGAGCTGGAGGAAGTGTCTGGGGTGAGGGAAGCCTGTGAGTCCCTGCTGCCCCCGCGACCCAGCCCCGGATAAATATAATAAATATCCTTTTATCTTAAATATCTTTTATAATAATAAAAAAAAATGGATGGATGGAGATGTAAACAGACTAATAATTCAGGGTTACTCAAACATGTGAATGAAACAAAACAACTCCAGGTTCGTTTTTGAGGAGGTAACGACATTAGAATGTGGCTTTTGTTTTTCTTTAGCAGCTTTTACCATTTGATACATGATGTAAAGAGGATTTCTCTTGACTACACAAGACACACTCCCCACAGTGTCCACTCTTGAGGGAAATGAAATTGAGGTGGTTCATTTGTACAAATATCTTGGTATCTTGCTTGATGATGCCCTGACTTTTAAACCCCACATTGAGAATCTTGTGAAGAAACTCAAATTGAAATTGGGTTTTTTATTCCGAAATAAATTTGCAGCTAAGGTTAAAAAGTGCCTTGTTACTGCAACTTTTTTTATCCATTTTAGACTATGGAGACTTGCTGTATATGAATGCTTCAGCTCAATGTCTGAGTCAGATTGACTCTGTGTATCATGCTGCTTTGAGGTTTGTTACTAATTGCAGGGCCTTGACCCACCACTGTGAACTGTATTCCCAAGTAGGACGGCCGTCTTTATCCACTAGGAGATTGACTCACTTTTATACTTTTATCTACAAGGCCGAGCTTGGACTACTGCCCTCCTACATCTGTAACTTAATCACACAGAGAAGTGTTGATTCTTATAGTTTGCGTGCGAATGATCAGTTGTTGCTCTCTGTTCCGTTTGTTCGCACAGAGTTGGGAAAAAGGGCTTTTGTCTTCTCTGCCCCCTCGACATGGAACAAGCTGCAAAAGGACTGGAAATTAACAGAACTTATTTCATTGAATGGCTTTAAATCCAGACTGAGAGCACTTGAGACAGCCTCCATAAACTGTACCTGTTTTAACTAATCTGTATGTCATTTTAATTGTGTTGTAATTGTCTTTTTGCTGCCTCTTGGCCAGGGCTCCCTTGAAAAAGAGGTTTTTAATCTCAATGGGATTTCCCTGGTTAAATAAAGTTATATATATACTAGAATGAGCTACAATCATGTACAGGCCCTTTAATTTCTCCATCCCTTATGCCTCACCCACAGGACTGTCCCCCGGCTGCCGTCCCCTGCCTGAGACGGCCCCTCAGCTGGACCCGCAGGGCACGCCGGAGCACGGGTCTGGCGGGGCAGTGGAGGCGCTGGCGGCAGAGGGCCCAGTGGCTGCACAAGTGGAGGAGAGGGAGAGTACGGTACAGCCTCTACAGCCGAAAGAGGAGGGGCAGAGCGTACGGGCCGCGTACGGGGAGGGGCGAGCGCCACGGGGGCATGGACGGGCAGAGAGGTGTGTCAGATGCCCTACTATATGCCTATAGACCTGTGTGTCAGTGCTTTTCTATTCTTCTGTATCCCTGTGTATCTCTGATCCTACTTTATCCTTGAATATTCGGATGCCCTCCCATTTGTCCTCTTACACTGTACATCCCTGTGCGTCAGATGCCCTCCCATGCTACCATTCCGGAGTTTCAGCTCCCAGTTGTATGCATCATTTTGGGGAATTAAAGGGGAACTCTGGCACGTTTGAAGCTAAAGTTGTTAGAGGTGGTGGAATTCTGTCAGAAGCCAAAAACCGGTACAGATCAGTGTTTTGTGTGGTGATAGGAGCAAGTTCTGATCTTCCACGTAAAACGCCAATTTGCTTCACACTGAAGAAGCTTAACACCACATTAACCCATCTTACAACAGCCACGAGTCTAACAAACAAAACGCTCTGCCTGGTTCACTCATTAGTGTCTGAAAACATTAGAAAACAACTTTATAAGCAGCCTTAGCCTTACCTTTGTTGATTTCCCACTGCACAGGCCAAAGCCCAAAAGACTCGATTGTCGACTCCAGCAGCGGCGAGAGGCTCGAGCCGCCAGAAGCAACAAGTGAAGATCGACTTCTGACGGTGAAGAAGAAGAGAAACTGAGAGTTGTTGAAAGAAAATGGTTCAGGAATATATATTTTTTTTAGCTTTTTCAGATAATATAATTCACTTGTAAATAAATGGGATTAGAAATGACATCAGCAATCGAGTCTTTTGGGCTTTGGCCTGTGCAGTGGGAAATCAGCAGAGGGAAGTGTGAGGTGCTTATAAAGTTATTTTATAATGTTTCCAGACACTAATGAGTGAACCAGGCAGAGCGTTTTGTTTGTTAGACTCGTGGCTGTTGTCAGATGGGTTAAAGTGGAGTTAAGCTTCTTCAGTGTGAAGCAAATTGATGTTTTACGTGGAAGTTCAGAACTTGCCCCCATCACTACACTAGTCTTGACAGACTCACTGCCACAGTGAGATCTCCGCCGAGGAAACACTGATCTGTGCCGTTTTTTTGGCTTCTGACAGAATTCCACCACCTCTAGCAACGGACTTTAGCTTCAAACGTGCCGGAGTTCCCCTTAAAATTGTTAAAAACTATGGCAACTGTCCTAATTTCTCATCATTTTGAAAGCCATGGATATCCCTATCTGCCAGATGCCCTCCCGTTCATCCATCTGTATCCCTGTGTGTCAGATGCTCTCCCGTCATATATCCTCTGTGTTTCTGATCTTCCTATATCCCTGTGTGCGTTCTTTTACTTGTTTAAAAGTGTTTTTCTGAGCTGACTGTCCACGTATCTGCCTGTATATTCTCTTGACAGATAAGTACGAGGTTGGGGCGGAGCGCCGAGACAGAGGCCTGAGCCTCGCAGAGAGACCAGTGCAGCCGGCGCTCACAGAGGAGCACATCAGCTGTGTCACAGGTACTGCACCAAATACTTTACGTGTTCACAGTGACGATAACGATCAGACTGAAATCTAAATGTGAAACGCTTGTACTTGTGTAGGTTTCCTGGAGGAGGCGCTGCAGCAGTACGGCAGTCTGATCCCGGTGCACGTGGACGACGTCACAGAAAAGCTCCAGAGTGTCTTCAGTGAGAGCTTCTCCCAACCACACAGGTCAGAGGCGATCTCCACACCCTCTCCAGGCGCATCAAAGCCTCATGTTCATCAGCAAATTTGCATAAAGACTGTATAAATGATTGATCTTAAATTCAAATGTACTTGCGTTTAACACGTCAGATATTCTCACACAATTTTAAATATAAAACACTGACTTGCTCTTTAGTTTTAACCCTCATAGACTGACGGGAGCGCCCCCAGTTTCCATGCGTGACTTCTCATTACCGTATTTCCAGAACTAAATGCGCTATCGAAAAAACTCCAACAGTTCCTGAAAGCAGAGAAGTTGTGTGTTCTACCCTTAAAGGGTTGTTACAGTAAATTTCTGCAGCCTGTAGTATCGAGTGCTGAGTGGCGGAGATTTGGAGAGAATGACGGTAGTTTACAAGTGGTTTTTCTGTGATTTATCTTTTTTTTGTGTGTGTGTTTTTGTTATTTTGTGTATTTCTTCTCTTTCAACTGTTATTACACATTAATACACAGAGTAATGTTGAACAACTGCCAGATATTGAAAGCTGAACTCATCCTGGTAAAAACGGGGCAAAAGCATTTACTCCTGGGACATTTAGTGACATTTTTAAGTCAAAGGAACACCAAAAAAATCCAGGCGGGGTTTTGATGCATGGAAATAAATTGGGCTAAAAGGGTTCATTTAAATCAATGCAAATGCTTAACTCTCTTCTTGGGCACACTGACCCAGACACTGGTTTGGAGCTCTGAGGATGAGCTGCTTCTCAGTGGGTTCACGTGCAAAGTTCTCCCGATACTCAAGTCATAAAAACATCAGCGTTTATTCTCCTTTTGAGTGCACTTTCAACGATCTCACTGCTCCATAGATCTGGCCTTCATAGAGTCACAATGTTTTCCTCACCAAAACCCAGAGGAGCTGTCGTCTTGCACATGTATAGTTCCCGGCACAGACTTTCCTGTAGTATTGATCTGTGTGTGTGTGTGTGTGAGCAGGAAGGCCATGGTGCAGCACTTGATGCAGTCGTTCCAGCGCTCGTCGGGCAGCACTCTGGCCAAAGGTTTCAAGGTCAACTACAAACGCCACGTCCTCACCATGGACGATCTGGGCACGCTCTATGGACAGAACTGGCTCAATGACCAGGTACTCCTCCCTCTCTGCTCCTCTGTGGTCTCTTATACTACCACTACACTACACTACTACTACTTCACTACAGCTACACTACACTACACTACTACTACACTACTACTACTACTTCACTACACTACACTACACTACTACTACTACTACTACTACTACTACTTCACTACACTACAGCTACACTACACTACACTACACTACACTACACTACACTACACTACACTACACTACACTACACTACACTACTACTACTACTTCACTACAGCTACACTACACTACACTACTACTACACTACTACTACTACTACTACTTCACTACACTACACTACACTACACTACACTACTACTACTACTACTACTACTACTTCACTACACTACAGCTACACTACACTACACTACACTACACTACACTACTACAGCTACACTACACTACACTACTACTACACTACTACTACTACTTCACTCACACCACACCACACCACACCACACACTACTACTACTACTACCACTACTACTTCACTACACTACACTACACCACACCACACTACTACCACTACTACTACTACTTCACCACACCACACCACTACCACTACAGCTACACTACACTACACTACACTACTACTACTTCACTACAGCTACACTACTACTACACTACTACTACTACTTCACTACACTACTACTACTTCACTACACTACAGCTACACTACACTACACTACTACTACTACTTCACTACACTACACTACTACTACTTCGCTACACTACAGCTACACTACACTACACTACACTACTACAGCTACACTACACTACACTACTACTACACTACTACTACTACTTCACTACACTACACTACTACTACTTCGCTACACTACAGCTACACTACACTACACTACACTACTACTACTTCACTACAGCTACACTACTACTACACTACTACTACTACTACACTACACTACTACTACTTCACTACAGCTACACTACACTACACTACTACTACACTACTACTACTACTTCACTACACTACACTACACTACACTACTACTACTTCACTACACTACAGCTACACTACAACTACACTACACTACACTACACTACACTACACTACACTACTACTACTTCACTACAGCTACACTACACTACACTACTACTACACTACTACTACTACTTCACTACACTACACTACACTACACTACACTACACTACACTACACTACTACTTCACTACACTACTACTACTTCACTACACTACAGCTACACTACACTACACTACTACTACTTCACTACAGCTACACTACACTACACTACTACTACACTACTACTACTACTTCACTACACTACACTACAGCTACACTACACTACACTACACTACACTACACTACTACTTCACTACAGCTACACTACACTACACTACTACTACTACTACTTCACTACACTACACTACACTACATTACACTACACTACTTCACTACACTACAGCTACACTACTTCACTACACTACACTACACTACACTACTACTACACTACTACTACTACTTCACTACACTACACTACACTACACTACTACTACTTCACTACAGCTACACTACACTACACTACTACTACACTACTACTACTACTTCACTACACTACACTACACTACATTACACTACACTACACTACTACTACTTCACTACACTACAGCTACACTACACTACACTACTACTACACTACTACTACTACTTCACTACACTACACTACACTACACTACATTACACTACACTACACTACTACTACTTCACTACACTACAGCTACACTACACTACACTACACTACTACTACTTCACTACACTACAGCTACACTACACTACACTACACTACTACTACTACTTCACTACAGCTACACTACACTATACTACTACTACACTACTACTACTTCACTACAGCTACACTACACTACACTACACTACACTACTACTACTTCACTACACTACAGCTATACTACACTACACTACACTACTACTACTTCACTACACTACAGCTACACTACACTACACTACACTACACTACACTACTACTACTTCACTACAGCTACACTACACTACACTACTACTACACTACTACTACTACTTCACTACACTACACTACACTACACTACTACTACACTACTACTACTACTTCACTACACTACAGCTACACTACACTACACTACACTACTACTACTTCACTACAGCTACACTACACTATACTACTACTACACTACTACTACTACTTCACTACAGCTACACTACATTACACTACACTACACTACTACTACTTCAGTACACTACAGCTACACTACACTACACTACACTACACTACTACTACTTCACTACACTACACTACACTACACTACTACTACTTCACTACAGCTACACTACACTATACTACTACTACACTACTACTACTACTTCACTACAGCTACACTACACTACACTACACTACTACTACTTCACTACACTACAGCTACACTACACTACACTACACTACTACTACTTCACTACAGCTACACTACACTACACTACTACTACACTACTACTACTACTTCACTACACTACACTACACTACTACTACTTCACTACACTACACTACACTACACTACACTACTACTACTACTACTTCACTACACTACACTACACTACACTACTACTACTACTACTTCACTACACTACAACTACACTACACTACACTACACTACACTACTACTACATTACACTACACTACTACACTAATACTACACTACACTACACCTATACTACACTACTACTACACAACTGTGTGGCCATACCGACTTGTCAAAACCTGATCTCAGAAGCTCAGCAGGTTAGTACTTGGATGGGAGACCAGTGGGAATTCCAGGTGCCACAAGGGTCCTTAGGCAAGACACTTCACCCACATTGCCTAGTGTGAGTGTGTGAGTGAGTGAGTGAGTGTTGGTGGTCAGAGGGGCCGGTGGTGCAGATTGGAGCCTCACTTCCATCAGTCTGCCCCAGGGCAGCTGTGGCTACAACAGTAACTTACCACCACCGAGTGTGGAGAGAATGAACTGTAAAGAGCTTTGGGTGTCATGAAAGGCGCTATATAAATGCAATGATTAATGAATGAATGAATGAACTACTGCTACACTACAACTACAAATACACTACACCTACACTACATCTACACTACCACTACAACTACACTACACCTACACTACACCTACACTACACCTACACTACCACTACACTACATCTACACTACATCTACACTACATCTACACTACATCTGCACTACAACTACACTATGCCTACACTACCACTACACCTACACTACATCTACACTACACCTACACTACAACTACATCTACACTACACCTACACTACATCTACACTACCACTACAACTACATCTACACTACACCTACACTACCACTACACTACACCTACACTACAACTACACTACGCCTACACTACCACTACAACTACACTACACCTACACTACATCTACACTACAACTACACTACACCTACACTACAACTACATCTACACTACACCTACACTACATCTACACTACAACTACACTACATCTACACTACAACTACACTATGCCTACACTACCACTACAACTACACCTACACAACATCTACACTACAACTACACTACGCCTACACTACCACTACAACTACACTACACCTACACTACATCTACACTACAACTACACTACATCTACACTACACCTACACTACATCTACACTACAACTACACTATGCCTACACTACCACTACAACTACACCTACACAACATCTACACTACAACTACACTACACCTACACTACAACTACATCTACACTACACCTACACTACCACTACTACTACATCTACACTACACCTACACTACCACTACAACTACATCTACACTACACCTACACTACCACTACAACTACATCTACACTACCACTACAACTACATCTACACTACACCTACACTACATCTACACTACACCTACACTACCACTACAACTACATCTACACTACAACTACATCTACACTACACGTACACTACATCTACACTACACCTACACTACATCTACACTACATCTACACTACCACTACACCTACACTACATCTACACTACACCTACACTACATCTACACTACACCTACACTACATCTACACTACACCTACACTACATCTACACTACACCTACACTACCACTACAACTACATCTACATCTACACTACAACTACATCTACACTACACCTACACTACATCTACACTACACCTACACTACATCTACACTACACCTACACTACATCTACACTACAGCTACACTACATCTACACTACACCTACACTACACCTACACTACATCTACTCTACACCTACACTACATCTACACTACCACTACAACTACATCTACACTACACCTACACTGCATCTACACTACACCTACACTACATCTACACTACCACTACAACTACATCTACACTACAACTACACTACACCTACACTACATCTACACTACCACTACAACTACATCTACACTACCACTACAACTACAGTACACCTACACTACACCTACACTACACCTACACTACCACTACACTACCACTACACTACATCTACACTACATCTGCACTACAACTACACTATGCCTACACTACCACTACACCTACACTACATCTACACTACAACTACAACTACACCTACAAATACACTACACCTACACTACCACTACAACTACATCTACACTACACCTACACTACATCTACACTACTACTACACTTCGCCTACACTACCACTACAACTACACTACACCTACACTACATCTACACTACAACTACACTACACCTACACTACATCTACACTACAACTACACTACACCTACACTACAACTACATCTACACTACACCTACACTACATCTACACTACAACTACACTACGCCTACACTACCACTACAACTACACTACATCTACACTACAACTACACTACGCCGACACTACAACTACATCTACACTACACCTACACTACAACTACATCTACACTACACCTACACTACATCTACACTACCACTACAACTACATCTACACTACCACTACACTACCACTACACTACACCTACACTACAACTACACTACGCCTACACTACCACTACAACTACACTACACCTACACTACATCTACACTACAACTACACTACACCTACACTACAACTACATCTACACTACACCTACACTACATCTACACTACAACTACACTACATCTACACTACACCTACACTACATCTACACTACCACTACAACTACATCTACACTACACCTACACTACATCTACACTACACCTACACTACATCTACACTACACCTACACTACATCTACACTACCACTACAACTACATCTACACTACAGCTACACTACATCTACACTACACCTACACTACATCTACACTACCACTACAACTACATCTACATCTACACTACACCTACACTGCATCTACACTACACCTACACTACATCTACACTACCACTACAACTACATCTACACTACAACTACACTACATCTACACTACCACTACAACTACATCTACACTACCACTACAACTACACTACATCTACACTACTACTACACTTCGCCTACACTACCACTACAACTACACTACACCTACACTACACCTACACTACACCTACACTACCACTACACTACCACTACACTACATCTACACTACATCTGCACTACAACTACACTACCACTACAACTACAGTACACCTACACTACACCTACACTACACCTACACTACCACTACACTACCACTACAACTACATCTACACTACACCTACACTACATCTACACTACTACTACACTTCGCCTACACTACCACTACAACTACACTACACCTACACTACATCTACACTACAACTACACTACACCTACACTACATCTACACTACAACTACACTACACCTACACTACAACTACATCTACACTACACCTACACTACATCTACACTACAACTACACTACGCCTACACTACCACTACAACTACACTACATCTACACTACAACTACACTACGCCTACACTACAACTACATCTACACTACACCTACACTACAACTACATCTACACTACACCTACACTACATCTACACTACCACTACAACTACATCTACACTACCACCACACCTACCACCACACCTACACCCTACACTACAACCACACCACGCCTACACTACCACTACAACTACACTACACCTACACTACATCTACACTACAACTACACTACACCTACACTACAACTACATCTACACTACACCTACACTACATCTACACTACAACTACACTACATCTACACTACAACTACACTATGCCTACACTACCACTACAACTACACCTACACTACACCTACACTACATCTACACTACTACTACACTTCGCCTACACTACCACTACAACTACACTACACCTACACTACATCTACACTACAACTACACTACACCTACACTACATCTACACTACAACTACACTACACCTACACTACAACTACATCTACACTACACCTACACTACATCTACACTACAACTACACTACGCCTACACTACCACTACAACTACACTACATCTACACTACAACTACACTACGCCTACACTACAACTACATCTACACTACACCTACACTACAACTACATCTACACTACACCTACACTACATCTACACTACCACTACAACTACATCTACACTACCACTACACTACCACTACACTACACCTACACTACAACTACACTACGCCTACACTACCACTACAACTACACTACACCTACACTACATCTACACTACAACTACACTACACCTACACTACAACTACATCTACACTACACCTACACTACATCTACACTACAACTACACTACATCTACACTACAACTACACTATGCCTACACTACCACTACAACTACACCTACACAACATCTACACTACAACTACACTACGCCTACACTACCACTACAACTACACTACACCTACACTACATCTACACTACAACTACACTACACCTACACTACAACTACATCTACACTACACCTACACTACATCTACACTACACCTACACTACACCTACACTACATCTACACTACAACTACACTATGCCTACACTACCACTACAACTACACCTACACAACATCTACACTACAACTACACTACACCTACACTACAACTACATCTACACTACACCTACACTACATCTACACTACACCTACACTACCACTACAACTACATCTACACTACACCTACACTACCACTACAACTACATCTACACTACCACTACAACTACAACTACATCTACACTACACCTACACTACATCTACACTACACCTACACTACCACTACAACTACATCTACACTACACCTACACTACAACTACATCTACACTACACCTACACTACATCTACACTACACCTACACTACATCTACACTACCACTACACCTACACTACATCTACACTACATCTACACTACACCTACACTACACCTACACTACATCTACACTACACCTACACTACATCTACACTACACCTACACTACATCTACACTACACCTACACTACACCTACACTACATCTACACTACACCACATCTACACTACACCTACACTACATCTACACTACCACTACAACTACATCTACACTACACCTACACTACATCTACACTACACCTACACTACATCTACACTACACCTACACTACATCTACACTACCACTACAACTACATCTACACTACAGCTACACTACATCTACACTACACCTACACTACATCTACACTACCACTACAACTACATCTACATCTACACTACACCTACACTGCATCTACACTACACCTACACTACATCTACACTACCACTACAACTACATCTACACTACAACTACACTACATCTACACTACCACTACAACTACATCTACACTACCACTACAACTACACTACACCTACACTACATCTACACTACACCTACACTACACCTACACTACATCTACACTACAACTACAACTACATCTACACTACACTACCACTACAACTACATCTACACTACACCTACACTACCACTACAACTACATCTACACTACACCTACACTACAACTACACTACAACTACACTACATCTACATTACATCTACACTACCACTACAACTACACTACACCTACACTACATCTACACTACACCTACACTACACCTACACTACAACTACATCTACACTACACCTACACTACAACTACGCTACATCTACACTACACCTACACTACCACAACAACTACATCTACACTACACCTACACTACATCTACACTACACCTACACTACCACTACAACTACATCTACACTACCACTACAACTACACTACACCTACACTACATCTACACTACACCTACACTACACCTACACTACATCTACACTACAACTACAACTA
>CM068363.1:1374402-1431902 GCA_034769755.1 Odontamblyopus lacepedii | reverse complement strand
ACAATCTGCTTCTGGAGCTTTCTGCCTTTACCTAGAGAGGTTTTACATGCCGTCCAAAGCTCTGTCTAAGGCTCCTCCCATGTGCTTACACCACCCACGCTCTCACACGACAATTCTCTGTAAATATGCAAAATAATGATACAAAACTGCGCGCAGCAACTTGACAATCCTGATGCAGTAGCTTTCATTAGAGGGAGGGGAAACTCAGTGCGTCAAAAACAAATTAAACCTGTAAAATATGTGAATATGCTGTTTTTGGCAAATACAGCATTTTCAGAAACAATAAACATGGGGATCTAAATTTGTAATGAGTGAGCAGTTAACGCCCCACAGAGGTGTAGATTGAAATAGAAAGTCCATATTCTAACCCTGTGTCCACTCTGTCCTTTTGCAGCATATTTTTAAATATCTCCAAGCAGAGGCAATCAAGAAAGACCGACGAGACTTTTTGGACGGATGGAAAGGCTTTTTCAAAATGGTGAGGATTTCACTGACAAACATACAGACAGGTGGGAGCGCAGGGGCCTATCAGGGGCCTCTAGTTCACTGACAAACAGGTGGGAGCACAGGGGGCCTATCAGGGGCCTCTAGTTCACTGACAAACAGGTGGGAGCACAGGGGGCCTATCAGGGGCCTCTAGTTCACTGACAAACAGGTGGGAGCACAGGGGCCTATCAGGGGCCTATATTTCACTGACAAACAGGTGGGAGCACAGGGGGCCTATCAGGGGCCTCTAGTTCACTGACACAGGTGGGAGCACAGGGGGCCTATCAGGGGCCTATATTTCACTGACACAGGTGGGAGCGCAGGGGCCTATCAGGGGCCTCTAGTTCACTGACAAACAGGTGGGAGCACAGGGGGCCTATCAGGGGCCTCTAGTTCACTGACAAACAGGTGGGAGCACAGGGGGCCTATCAGGGGCCTATATTTCACTGACAAACAGGTGGGAGCACAGGGGGCCTATCAGGGGCCTATATTTCACTGACAAACAGGTGGGAGCACAGGGGGCCTATCAGGGGCCTCTAGTTCACTGACAAACAGGTGGGAGCACAGGGGGCCTATCAGGGGCCTCTATTTCACTGACAAACAGGTGGGAGCGCAGGGGCCTATCAGGGGCCTCTAGTTCACTGACAAACAGGTGGGAGCACAGGGGGCCTATCAGGGGCCTCTAGTTCACTGACAAACAGGTGGGAGCACAGGGGCCTATCAGGGGCCTCTAGTTCACTGACAAACAGGTGGGAGCACAGGGGCCTATCAGGGGCCTCTAGTTCACTGACAAACAGGTGGGAGCACAGGGGGCCTATCAGGGGCCTCTAGTTCACTGACAAACAGGTGGGAGCACAGGGGCCTATCAGGGGCCTCTAGTTCACTGACACAGGTGGGAGCGCAGGGCCCTGTCAGGGGCCTCTAGTTCACTGACACAGGTGGGAGCACAGGGGGCCTATCAGGGGCCTATATTTCACTGACACGGGTAGGAGCGCAGGGGCCTATCAGGGGCCTATCAGGGGCCTCTAGTTCACTGACACAGGTGGGAGCACAGGGGCCCATCTATCAGAATTGTGTTCTTTTTGTTGAGTTTGTACAGTAAAATCTCTGTTAAATGTTCTCCCTGTGTCAGTAAATCCTTGTATAAGAAGTTCCGCTCTGGGACTGAGTTTGTGAACGTGTTCGGACTGTTCTGTGTCCTGGATAAATCGGTATTTAGCTGGTTAGTTTGTGTGGTTTGGACCCGTGAGTCATGTGCTGCACTCGTGTCTGTTCCAGAATGTGGGCCGTCAGAACAATGACAGCGACTGTGGAGCCTTTGTCCTCCAGGTGAGTTTCCTCTTGTGCTGCGTCTGTTTGCACACAGGGACTGTGCACATGTGCCTCTAAAGAACACGTGGAAGTGTTTTTACCCACGACATTTCATCGCCGCTAAAACAAATTCAATGTTAAAGCCGCACTGTGTAACGTTTCTGGTGGGGTCTTCCTTGTTCTTGATGTATTGTTTTAGTTTATTCAGTTACACATGTGTTTTAACCTCCTGAGACCCGAGCTTTTGTCTGGTGTGCATTTTTCATTTCTTCTTGCTATTTGGGATAAGTAGGACCTACTAAGTAAGTCTTCTGTATGACACCATTGGTTAAAAAATGTAAAAACATTAAAATGTATAAATAAATTACAAAAAACAAACAAACAGCAATTAGCTGTTTATTTCAAGCCCTAAACCTGCCAAATGTGACGTAGGTCGACCGTGAGCGGGTTGGGGTTCAGTGAGTGAGGTTAAAAACTCACAAAAAGGCCTGAAAATGTGGTCCACAGTTTGAATTTTTTCTGGTTTTCAATCGTTACAAAAAAAAGTAGAGGTGCAAAAAGTGGAGACAGGCAGCAGTTTCCCTATAGCAGCAGAAACGTCCAGCAATTTATAACTGTAAACTCATCTAAATATTCCCAAGTTTACCTAACAACATGTACAATCAATAATATA
Source organism: Odontamblyopus lacepedii (assembly GCA_034769755.1). NCBI lineage: Eukaryota > Metazoa > Chordata > Actinopteri > Gobiiformes > Gobiidae > Odontamblyopus > Odontamblyopus lacepedii. Next base: position 1,429,432 of record CM068363.1, on the reverse strand, counting down.
ACACAGTCCCAATGTCTTCAAACGAGGACATGACATTTCCTGATGCTCTCGTCTGCTGTGGTCAAGAAAATGGGTAAAATTTTAATGCCAAATGAAGATACATTAAGAGACATGAAGAGACATTATTGTTCATAAATACATTGGTTTTATTCATACATTTTGCATCTAAACTTTACCAGGCAGTTTTTTTTTTTACTTTCGGGAGCTGCTGTAGAGGTTTTTAGTTGATTACAGGTGAAAGTTTAAAATAATTGAAAATCATGGTGCTAAGAGGCAAAAATGTAATGTCCTCGTATGAGGCCACAGGGTCTCAAGAGGTTAATGCTTGTTTACTCTGAGTGGACCTGCCTCCCCACAGATCTTACCTGTAACCTACCCTGGTGGCGTCACTCACTAGTCTCCTTGGATTTAGATCAGTTAATTCCACACTTAGGAACATTCCGGGCTAAGCAATAACTTCTCCATGAACAAAAGCAGGACGCATAACATCCAGCAAAGAGGGACTATTATGTAAAATCGACTTTATTTTTAGAGCTTTCGACCATGATACATATGTTCCTCATCAAAAATACGCCAGAAGAGGTTTTAGATGTCATCCATGCATCGTTTAATTTTAACAATCTCTCCCAGGCCCTTTTCGAACCCTTGTAGCTGTAAAATTCTGTGTAAATCCACCCACAAATCTGCGTCAGCCAAGCTCCCACATGACAATTCTCCAGAAATATACAAAACCATGATACCAGCCTGTACACGACGACTTGACAAACCTGATGCGATGTGCAGGAGTTTCAGTAACGGGATCCGCGCTGGTTTTGTTGTCACGTTGCTCTGAAGGGGCAGCGGCTTAAAGCGTCAAAAACCCATTCTTCATCATATTTGTATCCTTTCAGTTTAAGATTATACGTTATTCTTTCCATCGCTGAAATATTCTCCACAATCCTGATCCCGTCTTGTTGTGCAGGCGGATCTGGTCACAACCCACTTTTTGTAATTCCTTTTTTTTGATGCAGCTAAAACAGTTTTCGTCAGATACACGTCGTCCTTCCTCACTACATGTGATATATTACCCAGATACAGCACCAGACGAGTGTTTGGAATTCCATAGCCCAGAATTTTAGTTAAGGTTGCGTTTAATTGTTCCCAGTGTAGGGTGGAGGTCTGTCTGCTCTTGATTTTAGGTGGAATGAAAAAACCTGCCAAATTCTTCCAGCAATATTCCCGCCACAACAATGAATTGGTTGTACTATGGTGTGAGAATGACATTTTTTAGGTGTTAGCAGTTAGTTAATACCCCATAGAAGTAAAGGCCGTCACACACTACAGGATATTTTGGTCTTAAACAGACGTGAGGAAAATCTTATGAGACTTAAAATCTCTGGTCGCAAAGACTGCAGCGGGATCTGAAAAACCACTTGCTGAGACTGAAGTGTTCGAAGATCAGAGCTCTGCACTTCCAGTTTAGACACAAGTCAAAACTGTGTTATTATTATTTGTGAAATGTGGTGCAATACTTCAGATACAGGATTTTAAAGCATAAAAGAGGAGATAAGTCCACACGAAGTAGAGTCGCTATCGCTAATCTGCAGCTTCACCTGGATCCGTGCGCTGTGTAAAATAGACACGCATGAAGAACTAACTTGCCTTTTTACTTTTAAAGAACACTTGAACCTGGATTAATAGGCTCTATTCACGCTTTCGTCACAAACCAGGAAGATGTTTGGAAACGTGATAACTTCCAATTTCCGGCAGGCTCTGATCGCGCTAGTAAGTCTGACAAAATCTAGGAAAAATGAGAAAATGTCCCAGTTTTCTCCATGTCATTGGAACCTTCCGTTATGTTCGGCGAATCAACAATTCCAGCCATACCTCAGTTTTCATAATTTCCCCACTAACGCACAACTCCGGAAGAGACGAGGGCGCCATATTCCAGATGATTCCAAACGGCACAGGCGTCTGCAGTCTTCCTTTTACCAACGAGCACATTTACTTCAGTGGGTTGGATCACAGTCAGTAGGTGAGCCTGGAAGTTGTCATCGCATGTTTCCAAACGTCTTCCTGGTTTGTGACGTAACGTGAATGGAGCCTTTAGCGCGGTTTTCTTCAAAATGACACACAAAAAGTCAGGTCACGCCTCTCCAGACTTGGGGAGAAGAAATCGCAGCCAAAATCGGGCAAATTCTCCTGTAGTGTGTGGCAACCTTAAAGGAACTGTTTAGAGTTTTGGACATAGGGCCTCATTTCCTGGTGAGTGTTGGAGACACTTTTTGAAATATTCCCTCCAGTCCTTGTATTTGCAGAGGTTGCTGGTGCTAGGCTAATGCATGTCAATGGCCACAGTCGTCCTGCCACTAAAAACGGTCTGACCCACTCCACAGACCCGAGGAAACTATTAGAACTCCAGACTGTCCCTGTGAACGTCTGTGTCCAGAGAATAATGTTAGAAGTCAAACCAGCCGTTGCATTTGAAGGATTTCTGTCTGAGCAGCAGCAGTGAGTTGTACTTCCTGATAGAAGCTCAGCAGGGGCGGACTGATATATGAGAAAATAGTCCCTCAACATGTGACGATTCATGTGACGCAAGGTTAATTTTATTTCAAACATTATTCTCTGGACACAGACGTTCACATGGACAGTCTGGAGTTCTAATAGTTTCCTCGGGTCTGTGGAGTGGATGAGACTGTTTTTAGTGGCAGGACGACTGTGGCCATTGCCCTGCACTAGCCCAGCACCAGCACCTCTGCAAATACAAGGACTGGATGGAAGATTTACAAAAGTGTCTCCACACGTCTCCAACACTTTGGCTCATGAGGGAATGAGGCCCTGTGTCCAAAATTCTCCACTGTCCTTTTAAAACACCTCGTCTTTAATCAGACCGACCAAATCAGCCTGATTTCTTCTATATTCCACGAGTAATGTGTTTTCTGTGTCGTCCCTCCGCAGTACTGCAAGTGCTTGGCCCTGGGAGAGCCCTTCACGTTCGGGCAGCTGGACATGCCCCGTCTGAGGAGACAAATGTACAAAGAACTGTGTCACTGCAAACTCATCCTGTGACCTCCGACCACCCCCTTCCCTCGGCCCCCTCCGCTTCCTCTGCCTCCGGACCAACTGCTCGGACTGCCCCCAAACACCACCTCTCCCCCCCCCAAACAAGGGACGGTTACCGTAAGGACAGGCGGCCGTCCCGTCGTCCTCCACCCTCTCCGGACTCTACAGCCTCACGTCACTCATCGTCAAGTATAGGCGTCCGAAAAGCTCTCACCGAAGGAAGCATGGCTAAAGCTCACGGCCCCCGAAACAAGGGGGCATACAGTGAATTGTTGATGTAAAACTTTGATATTCACTTCATCGTGTCATTCATACAAATAACAGTATCGGATTTTTTATTTTTACATTTTTCGGTGCGGATGCGTATGGATGAGTCACTGTAAAAAGGCTTTTGTTTACTTGACGACGACAACGATCCACAAAACAAGCTAGAGTGATATTCCAGTCATTGTGTTGTTCATACAAATATCAAGTTTTTTGCTTTTTGTTCTCTGGTGGACATGTTTGAAGCGTCACTGTAAAAAGGCTTTTGTTTGAATGACAACAGGACACGGTTAAAGCTACACCCCTCAAAACAAGTGAACGTCAGTGCAGTAATACAGTTAACTGCTAATAACTTTCAAATGTTCATGCAAATATCTTTTTTTTTCTCGGTCGGACATGTTCGAAGCGTATGGATATGTTGCGGTGACACAAATATCCTTTTTTTTTTTTTTTACATTTTCTTTCTCGGTCGGACATGTTTTAGGATGTCGCTGTAAAAAGGCTTTTGTTTACTTGACGACCACAGGATATGGCTGAAGCGAACATCCCTGAAGAACGAACGAGGTGTTGGCGAGGTATACAGTTAATTTTTAATAACGTTCAAGTAGAAATATCCTTTTTTCTTTTTTTTTTTTCTTTCTCGGTCGGACATGTTCGAAACGTACGGATACGTCATCGTAAAAAGGCTTTGCTTACATGATGACGACGGCAGCAGCAGAACATGTCCCTCTGCCTCCTTCAACCCAGTCCACTGCCCAAACCGAGCAGTCCAAAAGCGTTGTGTCAATCGATTTCTGAAGAAAAGTTTTTATTTTTTTATTTTTTTTTGTCGTTTTGTTCTTGGGTTCTGTTTTGTAAAAGATTTTGAGAGCTACGAGGACCACAAATACACCAGTGCTTAGAGTTGACGACACCTGTTTTATATCTTCTATATTATTATTCTAAGGTTGCTTAAATAAACGTGATTTTTTTTTTCTTTTTTTTGTTTTGTATCTTTGACCTTTTTTGCATCGCGCAGCGCCTGTTGTATCATAGCCTCTCAAGTCCCCAGTATGTTCATGTAGTTTCGGTTGTACACGTGTGAACTAAATGTACAAACATGAAAATAAACTTTCTGAAAAAAACGTGTTATTCTTTATACGTAGATGTACATGCAGTTCAAGATGCTCCGTTCCACCTTGTGATGTCGTTGGGTGGTGCTTCTTTGTGCTTTTCAAACCTACACAATTCACCCGAATCTTTATGGTCATTCGGACATTAACTCCTTCACCTTGAAGGTATGGGCTAGGGACGGTCCAATATGGATCTTTTATGGGCGACAGTAGCTCTGTTGGTAAGAGTGTCCACTGATCAGAAGTTGTGTCCTTGGGCAAGACGCTTAAGACACTTAACCTGCCTTCAGGGTGACCAGACGTCTATTTACCCGGGACAGTCCCAGTTTTGAGCCCTGTGTCCCCTGTCCCAGCAGATTTATCCAAAATCAGAGATTTGTCCCAGTTTTATACAAGAAATGTCCCAGGCGTCCTTATTTTTGACCAATCTGATCCTGCCAACAGTAAAGAGAGGCATAAACTGTCATTTGTTTGGTAAAATATAGAAGAGTTGTTTAAAAACGACCAAAACAAAGAAAATGTAATTATACTGACTCACATTAGCGCCGAGTGCAGAACAATTTAGTGTAATTATGGACAATCAAAATTTTATTACTACCAACCACCACAAATCAGAGACATCCCAGGTTTTTAGTTTGAAAATCTGGTCACTAGGGATGTAACGATATAATGGTATGAACCTCACGATACAATATTTATTGTGATATCATGGGAAAGCTCACGATATTACGATATTCTACAGAATAACAAGACTGACTCTAAAATGCTTTGACCAGTCATTTGGTACAACATTTATTGTCATTAGGGTTAGAACGATATCCAAATCTCTCTGTACCAGATTTTCACCATATTTTTTTTTTGTGGAGGCACAAAACTGTGAATCTGCTCCTTTTTCCTCTAAAAATGCTTCACAAGACTTAATCCAAAGAATGAAGATTTCAAAGTGCTTAGAACAGTTATTTCTTCATGTAGTCTGCAAAGAGCAAAGGATCATGGTCTATGTAGTTCCCTCTATTTCTGCATCAGAACTGTTCATTGAAGCAAAGAGACTTGTGATTCAATATATTGTGATGTCCACGATATTATTGTGAGACCTTTGACAATACGATATCACCATATTTTGGTTATTGTTACATCCCTACAGGTCACCTTACCTGCCTCGCTTCAAGAGTCTGCGTTCACTGATGTATGAATGTGTGTGAATAGGTGAGGGGTTCTTTGACGCTTTGAGGGCCTTGAAGGTGGAAAAGCGCTGTATAAAAATGTGACCATTTACCATACTTAAGGTGGAGGCTGCTGTCTGCCCAATGCGCAAGCCTGCGCGGGAAGGACTAAGTTCTAAGTTCTAAGTTTACCATACGTTGTTGCTGATGGCATCACACTCCCCGGGAATATGGATGCCAGCTGTAGGTACTGCTCTGTCTAAAGCTCTGTTACTCAAGTTAGACTTTAGTATGACCACAAAGAACTGACTTTCTGGAACTACAACAGAGGAGCTGATTTGTGCTGTTAAGTCCAGCGAAAATACTGTTACAGTCACCAGCATTATCCAACAGTTTTTCAGTCACTTGTGAACAATAATCTGTTGTATTCATTTTCTACATACTGTTTGCTACAGTTAAAGTGCAAAACGTTCTGCTCAGTAACCTAGAATGATGAATGCTACTGTTTTAGGATACAAACACAGAAGCTAATCCCAGAATAAACCAATCAGTTAAAGATACATTCATAAATGGACAATACAAAGGTTTTGCTAGACGTCCAGACCCTCAGACTCTCAGAAAACCTCTGCTAGACGCTTATTGACTGATATTTTTACCCGTGTGTCACTCTGATGCTGTGAATCCTGCTGCACCGTCACTAAAGGTTCTGTAGAACCATCCCCGTGCCTCTGAGGCTGTTTTTTCTTTCTCATTTTTGCAAAAATATAAGAAAAATCAAAACCCTAAACAGGACCATGAACTTTTGTATTAATCACAGACTCCTGAATCCTTTTTGTATTTTGTCTTGAGTTTTCAGACTATCAGACTGTGTGTGCATTGTGTCACTAGGATGACTGCTGAATCATTCCGTCAGAGACATACATGACGAGTATATCCTGCATGATGTCACTGCAATTATCAATAACGAATAGGCCTAATAAAAAAAAAAAATCAGCTAATTTTAAAGGTCCCATATGACACCATTTCTGATCTCTGTTCTAATGTCATTTCGTCAGCACAAACAGACCTGAAATTGTGTTTTGTTTCATTCACACATGCTTAACACACAAATCCTGTAGATAAAAAAAAAAAAGTAAGTTTCTCACCTTCCACGGTGGTTGGTCTCTCACCCTCATCAGCTCGGGTTCTACCAGAGGCCTGGGAGCTTGAGAGTTCTGTGCAGTATCTTTGCTGTTCCAGTACTGCACTTTTCTGGACTGAGATGTCTGTTGTCCTTCCTGGGATCTGCTGCAACCACTCATCCAGTTTGGGGGTCACGGCCCCGAGTGCTCCGATCACCACAGGCACCACCGATGCTTTCACCTTCAGGCCTCTCCAGCTCTTCCTTGAGCCCCTGGTATTTCTCTAGTGTCTCATGTTCCTTTTTCCTGACATTGCCATCGCTCGGTATTGCAGTGTCCACCACCACGGCTTTGTTCTCTCGCTTATCCAGAACCACGATGTCTGGTTGGTTCATCACCATTCTGTCAGTCTGTATTTGGAAGTCCCACAGGATCTTGGCTCATTCTCCACAACCTTTGGAGGCGTTTCCCACCTTGATCCTGGGGTTTCCAGCCCGTACTCTGCACAGATGTTTCTGTACACTATGCCCGCTACTTGGTTATGTCGCTCCATGTACGCTTTCCTTGCCAGCATCTTACACCCTGCAGTTATGTGCTGGACTGTCTCAGGCACTTCTTTGCACAACCTACACCTTGGGTCTTGTCTGGTGTGGTAGATCTGGGCCTCTATTGCTCGGGTGCTCAAGGCTCCTGTGCTCCAGGATGAGCCTCTGTGCTGTCCTTCAGACCAGCCCTCTCCAGCCATTGGTAGGATTTCTTGATATCAGCCACTTCAGTTATGTTCCGGTGGTTCGCCCCATGTAGGGGTTTGTCCTCCATGATGGTCCCTCCAGCACCTCTTCCTCTGCGCCCCACTGTCTGAGACATTCTCTGAGCGTCATCAGTCTGGGCCTTGTCACTGATGTACTTGTGGAGCTTGGATGTTTCATCCTGGACAGTGGTTCCCTCACTCACTAGTCGTCGGCCTCCTTCCTTCGGCTCGTGTACAGTCTCAGGGTGCTGGACTTGGGATGGAACCCTCCATGCAGGTCAGGAGCTCTCGTGTCTTAACATCCGTGGTCTGTATCACCTCCTTTGGCCAACTTATGATTCCTGCTGAGTATCTGATCACTGGCAGGGCGTAGCTGTTTATTGCCTGCGCCTTGTTCTTGCCATTGAGCTTCTTAGGACCTGCCGTACTCTTTGCAGGTATTTGGCCGTCGCCGCTTTCCTTGTTGCCTCGTCAAGGAGCCATTTGCCTGTGGGATACCAAGGTACTTGTAACTGTCCTCAATGTCTGTTACTGTTCCCTCTGGGAGTGAGAACCCCTCTGTGTGGACTACCTTCCCTCTCTTTGTCACCATCCTACTACATTTCTCGAGCCCGAATGACATTCCAATGTCTGTGCTGTAGATCCTGGTGGTGTGGATCAGTGAGTCGATGTCTCGCTCGCTCTTAGCATACAGCTTGATGTCATCCATGTAGAGGAGGTGACTGATGGTGGCCCCGTTTCTGAGTCGGTATCCATAGCCAGTGTGGTCGATTATTTGGCTGAGGGGGTTCAGACCTATGCAGAACAGCAGTGGGGACAGTGCGTCTCCTTGGTATATGCCACATTTGATGGTCACTTGTGCAAGTGTCTTGCCATTGGCTTCAAGGGTGGTTTTCCACAACCGCATCGAGTTTGCAATGAACGCCCTTAGAGTCCTGTTGATGTTGTACAGCTCCAGGCATCAGTGATCCATGTGTGTGGCATTGAGTCATAGGCTTTCTTGTAATCAATCCAGGCAGTGCACAGGTTGGTCTGACGGGTTCTGCAGTCACGAGCGACTGTTCGGTCAACCAGGAGTTGGTGTTTGGCTCCCCTGGTGTTTTTGCCAATGCCCTTCTGTGCTGCGCTCATGTATTGATCCATGTGCCCACTTATCTTAGCCGCGATGATGCCTGACATGAGCTTCCATGTTGTGGAGAGACAGGTTATTGGCCGATAGTTGGATGGGACTGTACCCTTTGCGGGATCCTTCAGGATCAGGATCGTACGCCCTTGGGTTAGCCAGTCAGGGTGAGTCCCATCCCTTAGCAGCTGGTTCATTTGTGCTGCTAGGCGCTTGTGGAGAGCAGTGAGCTTCTTTAGCCAGTATGCGTGGATCATGTCAGGGCCTGGTGCTGTCCAACTTTTCATGCCTGAGACTCTTTCCTGGATGTCTGCCACTGAGATGGTAACTGGATTCTGTTCAGGGAGGTTGCTGTGGTCTGCTCTCAGAGCCACCAGCCACTGTGCATCGGGGTTATGAGATGCTTCTCTTTCCCATATGTCTTTCCAGTACCTCTCAGTCTCCAGCCTTGGTGGGTCTGCTCTGCTGTTATTACCCTGCCATTGAGCGTACACTTTCGCAGGTTGTGTTGCGAACAGGCGGTTTATTCGTCTGGCTTCATTCTCTCTCGTGTACCTCTTTAGGCGGCTGGCCAAGGCTTGGAGCCTTTGTTTGGCAGTTTCGAGTGCTTCAGGTAGGGCATCTGGCTGTACCTCTTGGGTACTCGCTTTTTCATTGCACCTTTCTGGGCCTCTGACAGTTGGCTCACCTCCTTGATTTTAGCCTCTAACCGTCTTTTCCATGGTGGGTATCGTAGCTCATGGCTCCCATGGTTGCTCTTATAGCCCAACACCTCTAGGATCACTGCTGCTGAAGTGTAGATCAGCTCATTGGTTTCAGTGATGGTTGTGGTAGGGATCGCTCTGAGTGCTGCATTCACATCCTCTAGCAGACTTTCAGATGGTACTTCACTTAGCCTGTGTAACTGGCGTCGGGGTTGCCTTGTGTTCATCCGGGCCATGATCTTATCTTTCAGGTCAGTTGCTGCCTCGCTCAGCATGATACTTATTGGGGCTTCCTTCCCAATCTCTGGTTGGGGAGTTAGTGTTAACTCCCCTCTGACCTGGCTTCCTGGCTCCCCCTCGCCGTAGCATTTGTGTTGTACCTCGTCAATTTCTAGTTGTGATAGCAGTTGCCGTTTGTGGATGTTGGAACACTGAGCTACTAGTTGCTTGGCCGTTAGCTTGGACTGTGGGTATCGTAGTAACCATTTCTCCCACATCCTGTTCATGTAACCGCTCTGACTAGGGTTACTGGAGTAGTAGCTCCAACAGAGCCTGGTTCTCACATCTTGCCCATTTCCCTCTTGTTCCAGTAGCCCATTTCTCATCAAGGTGTCCTGGTTCCTCGACACCTGACGCAGACCTTGTTTGGCCGGGCGATGTCTGAGCCGGCATCTCGTAAGTTTTATTGCCTCTCATCATTGTATGAGGTGGGCAGTAGCGTAAAGGGTCCAAGCTAACGGCCAAACAACTAGTAGCTCAGTGTTCCAACATCCACAAACGGCAACTGCTATCACAACTAGAGATTGACGAGGTACAACACAAATGCTACGGCAAGAAGGAGGCAGGACGCCAGGTCAGAGGGGAGTTAACACTAACTCCCCAACCAGAGATTGGGAAGGAAGCCCCAGTAAGTATCACGCTGAACGAGGCAGCAATACGGCAATATACGTGAAATATATATATATATATATATATATATATATATATATATATATATATATATATATATATTTCACGTATATAACATAACAATAAAAAAAAAACAACACAAGATAAAAAAAAGTAGGTGAGGGAAGAGGCAAAAAACCCCATAAGGGCTTATATTAGAGCCTCAACCTTATGAATACATTAAAGTTGAAGATTATGGCTGTGCATTAATAAAAAAACAAGAGCTCCTCCAGCGGGGCAAAATACGCCCGTACTTTGAATTATTGTATATAGAATTAAGTTAGAATTTGTCAAACCTAGTTAAAGATGAATTGTTGGTGCAGTTTGGAAGTTTGACATTCCTAGGTGAGACGGTTGTTAGAGCGCGGACAAGAAATTGTCCACAGACAGACGGACAGACGGACGGATAATCAATAGGGAAATCTGGCTCTTGCAGTAGGAGTATGAGTATGACATCATCACATTCTAGAATCGGAATTCCACCAATCAGATCGCAGCAACAGAACTTAAAGACACTACAAAGCTTTAATGTGTCAAAGCTCAAAGAAGCAGAGAATGTGGGTTGTTCTCTCTTTCAGCAGCAGAACATTTGAGAAGAGAGTTCAGATAAAAAGACAGAGATGGAAAGAGGCTTCACTTTCACTGTGAGAGGGCACAGAGACAGACATGTCTCTGTGCAAAGATATCCATTTTCAAATACAAAACCAAACATGAACACTGTGTTTGAGGAATTGAGGAGGGAGCAGAAGTTGTGCGATGCTTTGCTCAACGTGGCCGGCGTGCAATTCCCAGCACACAAACTGGTTCTGTGTAGCTGCAGCACATACTTTAAAAGCCTCTTCACTGACTGGTCCAGCCCTGACTGCCAGGTGTTTGAGATCTCCAATGTGTCAGCTGATATCATGAAGATTATCCTGGACTACTGCTACACCAGGGTGGTGCACATCACCCAGGAAAACCTCCAGGAGCTCTTTATAGCTGCTGACTACTTAGATGTGAGCGGCATTACCGAAGTCTGCTGTCAGGTCATGAAGGAGCAAATGTCCCCCAGTAACTGCATCACTGTATGGGGTATCTCAAACAAGTACTACTACCCCCAGCTGAGGAAACAAGCCTTCTTATACGTCCTGAAGCATTTCGAAGAGGTGGTGACCAGCTCTGAAGAGTTCTTCCAGCTCTCCAGGGAAGACCTGTGTTCAGTCATTGATGATGATCGGCTGAACGTGAAGGAGGAGACCACCGTGTTAGTGGCAGTCATCAGATGGATTGCACATGCTCCTGAGGAAAGGAGCCACTACTTGGCCGACCTCCTACTAAAAGTCCGTCTGGGTCTGATCCCTGTTGATTACTTCACTCAGTGCATGATTAGATATAACCTGTCCCACTACATTCATAACTGGAAGATTGTGGAGGAGAAGATCATAAAGGTGATGTTGGATGAAAGAGCTAGGAGGTACAATGCCTCCCTGCCCCCCACTCGTCTAGCCACTCCAAGGCTGCCCAGTGCGGTGCTTATGGTTATTGGTGGCTATAGCCAAAACAGAACAACCAACAGAATTGAAGTCTATGACAACCGCACCGATCGCTGGGTGGGTGTGGCTAATGATGACTGGACTCCAAGAGCCTGTCACGGCACAGTGTTCCTTAATGGATCTGTGTACGTGATTGGAGGGTTTGACGGCAATCACGAGCTCAACACTACCTGCAAGTACGACCTGGCAATTCACACGTGGCAAGAAATAGCACCCATGCATTCACGTAGGTGCTTCATTAGTGTGACTTTGCTGGATGGTTTGATCTACGCGATAGGCGGGTTCGATGGACGGGACAGGCTGAAGACAGCCGAAAGGTACTTGCCAGTGACCAATCAGTGGACCATGATTTCACCTATGAACGAAAAGAGGGTCAGTGCCAGCAGCACAGTGTACAATGGAAAGATCTACATTTGTGGAGGTTTTAATGGTGAACATCACCTGGCATCAGCTGAGACTTACAACCCACTAACCGAACAGTGGACCATGATAGCAGATATGTCCACCATGCGCACTGGGGTCAGAGTCATCGCCTATGCCAATGAAATCTACGCTGTTGGTGGGTTTAAAGGATATTCCCGTTTGAACACTGTTGAAGCCTATAACCCCGCAACCAACACGTGGCGCCCCCTACCCAACATGTGGACCGAGCGCAGCAACTTTGGCATCGGGGTTGTTGACAATCAGCTATATGTTGTAGGCGGGTACAATCGGGGCTCCATTCGTTTTGCTGAATGTTTTGACGCAAGGACCGGAGTTTGGACTCACGTGCGGGGCATGGAGATCCCTCGTTCTGACCTGAGCTGCTGTGTGGTGTTTGACCTTCCCAACATGGCCGACTTTGCTCTGCCCCGCCCTCCTCCTCATGACGATTCCACTGAGGAGTAGATGCGCACTCATTTAAATAAAAGCATCTATTAACTGCAAAAAAGTGTTCAGTTTTGTTGTTGCTCCTCCAGCGGGGCAAAATACGCCCGTACTTTGAATTATTGCATATAGAATTCTAGAATCGGAATTCCACCAATCAGATTGCAGCAACAGAACATACCATAATACGGGACGTATTATGGTATGTTCTGTTGCTGCGTATAGCTCTTGTTATACGCCCGTCTTACACAACGGGCGTATAACAAGAGCTCCTCCAGCGGGGCAAAATACACCCATACTTTGAATTATTGTATATAGAATTAAGTTAGAATTTGTCAAACCTAGTTAAAGATGAATTGTTGGTGCAGTTTGGAAGTTTGACATTCCTAGGTGAGACGGTTGTCGAGTTAGAGCGCGGACAAGAAATTGTCCACAGACAGACAGACAGACGGACAGACGGACAGACAGACGCACGGATAATCAATAGGGAAATCTGGCTCTTGCAGTAGGAGTATGAGTATGACATCATCACATTCTAGAATCGGAATTCCACCAATCAGATTGTAGCAACAGAACTTAAAGACACTACAAAGCTTTAATGTGTCAAAGCTCAAAGAAGCAGAGAATGTGGGTTGTTCTCGCTTTCAGCAGCAGAACATTTGAGAAGAGAGTTCAGATCTACGTAACATAAAAGGACAGAGATGGAAGATAAAAAGACAGAGATGGAAACGATCACAGTTAGCAAGAGCGACGGGCAGGTTTTCGCAAAGGGTCGAGCTTTGAAGTGTCCACAGACGGACGGACGGACGGACGGACAGACGGACAGCGCCATAACATAATACGTCCCGTCTTAGAACGGGCGTATAAAAACAAAGGGGGTTCTGTTTGGTTGGAGATTCCAGGTGAAGAACCTGAATTCAAAATCTTCTTTGGACAAGTTGAAAAGTCACTGTTCAAATTTGGATCAGCTGTTAATACAAATAGTGGCACAACCCAAAAAGAAGACATTTCTTGTACTGAAAATGAGCAAGTCCAAGGTTTGGCATCCCCAGTGGGCCATGCACAGACAGTGGAGCTTAAGCCAGATCAGGAGCTCCAAACTCCAAAGAAGAAAAGACGCAATCGCAGAAAGAACCACAATTTGAGGAACAAAACAAACTCAAATGTGGAGCTTCTGAGATCATCCGAATCTGGAGTCCAGTCTGCAAGTCCAACCTATCCTCCAGAAACTCTCCCTGAACCAATGAAGCAGAGTGTCCCTCCCACCTGCTCCACCTGCCCTGCACCAGTGTTCAAACAGGGGGGAAAGAAGCGCAGTCTGACCAAAACCGGGGACCGCTTCTGGTTCGAAGTGCCAGATGAGGAATCCGACGAGGAGATCTACATTTGGCAACTCACCTCAAGAATTAACTAATGATGAGGAGACCCATGAAGAGTCTGAAGCCTTAAGCAGCATAAAGATATAAAAAAATAAAGCAAAAAAAATAATAATAATAATTTGTAGATGGAGTGTATGTTTTGGTTTTATCCAGATCTTAAGTAACTGTTACTAAACACTACATTTTTGCTACCCTGTGTATATGGTGTTTTAACAGCACCATATACACAGGGTGCTGTTAAAACACCACGCTAAGAAACACTAAGAAAGTAGATAATGCCTAAGCATTATCTACTTTCTTAGCCCTTTTTGGCTACTTTAGTGCAAACTAGGTAAATTAACACCTTTGTGTTCTAAAACAGTCAAAAACTGAGTGTGTGCTGTACCCGGTGCCACTGAGATTTCAAGCACTACGTGACATCACACAGCACTGCCTTGATTACAACCAGGTGTTTAGAATCAGAGTTTGAAGTGTGGATACACATTAGACCTGTTCCTTATACCCCTAGACCCCGTCCTCTCACTGTTTCCTCCCCACATTCTGTTTTGTGTTCTATTTTATTTATGCTGAAAGCTTTCCCTGTTTCACCTATATGTCATCGCAAGGGGAAGCATTGTAAGCTTTGGAGATGTAGGCAAACTAAGGGTTATACAACTCCAGGTATGTTTTTGAAGAGGTAACAACATTCTAACATGGCTGAAAGCTCACAAGATTTAATTTTGTGTAATTTAGGACCTTTAAAATGCGCCTGTTGGAAGCAATAGATTATGTTTCTCTTTACAGTACATAAGACATACAGTATAGTGCTAAAGCTAAATCCAGAAAGAAAAGTATACATTTAATTTTAAATATTTAAAATTAAATTTTAGTCAGTAATCGCTGGACTCATGCTGAGAATGTAAAAACTACAAATCCACAACTACTATATTCTGTACTATACTACTAGTATATTGTGTACCCCTTGTACAATGTTAGACAAGGGGCAATACACAGGAAGTAATGTACAAGGGGCAGGTATCTGAGGCTTCTTCATTTAATTTCATTATTATACGCCCGTTCTAAGACGGGACGTATTATGGTATGGCGCTGTCCGTCTGTCCGTCCGTCCGTCCATCTGTGGACACTTCAAAGCTCGACCCTTTGCGAAAACCTGCCCGTCGCTCTTGCTAACTGTGATCGTTTCCATCTCTGTCTTTTTATCTTCCATCTCTGTCCTTTTATGTTACGTGCCGTAGATCTGAACTCTCTTCTCAAATGTTCTGCTGCTGAAAGCGAGAACAACCCACATTCTCTGCTTCTTTGAGCTTTGACACATCAAAGCTTTGTAGTGTCTTTAAGTTCTGTTGCTGCAATCTGATTGGTGGAATTCCGATTCTAGAATGTGATGATGTCATACTCATACTCCTACTGCAAGAGCCAGATTTCCCTATTGATTATCCGTCCGTCTGTCTGTCCGTCTGTCTGTCTGTCTGTCCGTCTGTCTGTGGACAATTTCTTGTCCGCGCTCTAACTCGACAACCGTCTCACCTAGGAATGTCAAACTTCCAAACTGCACTTTTTTGCAGTTAATAGATGCTTTTGTTTAAATGAGTGCGCATCTACTCCTCAGTGGAATCGTCATGAGGAGGAGGGCGGGGCGGAGCAAAGTCGGCCATGTTGGGAAGGTCAAACACCACACAGCAGCTCAGGGCATAACGAGGGATCTCCATGTCCCGCACCTGAGTCCAAACTCCGGTCCTTGCATCAAAACATTCAGCACAATGAATGGTGCCCAGATCGTCCCCGCCTACAACATATAGCTGATTGTCAACAACCTCGATGCCAAAGTCGCTGCGCCCGGTCCACATGTTGGGTAGGGGGCGCCACGTGTTGGTTGCGGGGTTATAGGCTTCAACAGTGTTCAAACGGGAATCCCCATTACGCCCACCAACAGCGTAGATTTCACTGGCATAGGCGATGACTCTGACCCCAGAGCGCATGGTGGACATATCTGCTATCATGGTCCACTGTTCGGTTAGTGGGTTGTAAGTCTCAGCTGATGCCAGGCGATGTTCACCAAAACCTCCACAAATGTAGATCTTTCCATTGTACACTGTGCTGCTGGCATTGCCCCTCTTTTCGTTCATAGGTGAAATCATGGTCCACTGATTGGTCACTGGCAAGTACCTTTCGGCTGTCTCCAGCCAGTCCAGTCCATCGCACCCGCCTATCGCGTAGATCAAACCATCCAGCAAAGTCACACTAACGCCGCTCCTATGTGAATGCATGGGTGCTAATTCTTGTATCAGAGTCGGCAGAGGAGACCTGTTAGGAGACCTGTTGTTAGCAAGAGCGACGGGCAGGTTTTCGCAAAGGGTCGGGCCGTGACCTTGACCTTTGACCCTGTGACCTTGAAATCAATAGGGAACGTCCTTGACCCATGGGGTGTCCAGCCATGAAGTTTGACATTCCTAGGTGAGACGGTTGTCGAGTTAGAGCGCGGACAAAGCTTCAAAGACTTCAAAGCTTTGAAGTGTCCACAGACGGACGGACAGACGGACGGACAGCGCCATACCATAATACGTCCCGTCTTATTACAACGGGCGTATAATGACATTTACACACCTTAGATTAAATACATTTAATTCAAACATAGATTAAAACACAATGAAACATCCACAATTGAAAGATTATCAAACATTTCCTCAAACTCTTTTTAAGCGACATTTCTGCTTTGCCATTTAGGCTGAGTTCTTCTGTCAAACAGAAAACACTCCACCTTGTGATGTCATGTGGTAATACAGGAAGTGCTCCACTGTGTTTTCAAACTCCACACACCTTCACTAGAATCATTTGGGTAATTTCAGACCTGGAATCGGTAATCTATTGAACAAATCTAAAAAAGTATGTCGGCGCTAACTTGAAAACTACCATTTCATGACATCACAAGGTGGAACAGAGCATTTTGAGCTTTGGAGACGTTGACCGACTAATAATAAAGGGTTACGCAAACATGTGTGAATGAAACAAAACACAACTTTAAGTATGTTTTTGATGAAGTGACAATATTATAAATGCCTTAAAGCTCACATGAGTCAGTTTTGTGTAATATTGGATCAAATCTGTGACCACCTGATATCAACAATATCAATCCCAATACCAAACCAATACTGCGACAAATGTATCCCTCACCTTTATTACTCACCATTGTTTTTTGTAGAGTTTGAGGTTGGAAAGTGGAAGTGGAAGTGTGTCACATTGTTGTGTAAGTCACAGTCACAGACAGAAGGTGCTGCGGTCACTTCCTGGAGTGTCCATGTTTTTGCTGTGTGTGACTGGGTGTGTTTCTTCAGGATACGCACTTAAGTAAAAAGCCAGCTAAGGTAAACTCTCTGGACAATGCGGTTGGACAATGAATCAAATGCAGGGGCAAATTTTCCATAGGGGAGCTGAACAAAGAACTAATTTTCCAAAACGTTGTCTCTAATAGTGAAATAGAAAAGAAGAATCTATATTGTTTGTGGTGGTTTTCAGATTATAGAGTGTAATGATCTCATAGTTCCAGATAATACTCCCTACAACTGTACAGCAACTCACCCTTATGGAACAGATAATACTCCCTACAACTGTACAACAGCTCACCCTTATGGAACAGATAATACTCCCTACAACTGTACAACAGCTCACCCTTATGGAACAGATAATACTCCCTACAACTGTACAACAGCTCACCCTTATGGAACAGATAATACTCCCTACAACTGTACAACAGCTCACCCTTATGGAACAGATAATACTCCCTACAACTGTACAACAGCTCACCCTTATGGAACAGATAATACTCCCTACAACTGTACAACAGCTCACCCTTATGGAACAGATAATACTCCCTACAACTGTACAACAGCTCACCCTTATGGAACAGATAATACTCCCTACAACTGTACAACAGCTCACCCTTATGGAACAGATAGCACCACCTTTGGTCAGACTGTGTTATCGGTCAGAGGGACTCATTATTGGAACAGCCTTCCTCTGACCATCAGAGAAAGTCCACCTCTGTCCACTTTCAAACTGCATTTGAACTGTGGATGAAGGAAAACCAAGTCTGGACACTTTTAATCAGTGCTTTTAATGTTCTGTGTTGTATTGTTTTTGTAAGATTTTGTTTTCTCACTTGCCGTGAGAAATCACAGATCAGAGACTAATTTAGGGTGACCAGATTTTCAAAATCAAAAACTGGGACATCCCTGGTGTGTGGTGGTTGGTAATAATGTGTAATTAAGGGAAACTGTTATGACTCGGTGCTAATGTGAGTCAGTATAGTCACATTTTCTTTGTGTTTTGGTCATTTTAAGCAGCTTTTCTGTATTTCACCTAAACAAATGACAATTTAGACTTAGACTTAGTTTTAGACAAACTTTATTGATCCACAAGGGAAATTATTTGGACACAGGAGTTCACACATCACAATAGAATAGAATAGAGTAAAAAATATAAATGGTAATGATTTCAGCTTTATACAAGAGATCACAGGAAGACAGTACAAAAAAGATATGATGATGGCAGGACATAGGGTTATCTGTTACATGTAGGTGAATTGTTGTACAGTTGTAGGGAGTATTATCTGTTACATTAGGGTGAGTTGTACTGGTGTAGGGAGTATTATCTGTTACATGTAGGTGAGTTGTTGGTATGGAATATGGTATGAATTTATGAGTTTATGCCTCTCTTTACTGTTGGCAGGATCAGATTGATCAAAAATAGGGACACCTCGGTCATTTCTTGTATAAAACTGGGACAAATCACTGGTTTTGGATAAATCTGCTGGGACAGGGGACACAGGGCTCAAAACTGGTGTCCCGGGTAAATAGGGACATCTGGTCATCCTAGACTAATAACTGTACTTTTTTCAATCAATAGATTTTGCATAGGGTAGAATGTTTTTGGTTTTTTCACAACTTAGAATTTTCTCAGCTCGCATTCTGCCCAAAACCATACAGCTAATCAAAACGGAGCGCCCAAAACAAAAGAAACAAGAGCTCCGCCAGCGGGGCAAAATACGCCCGTACTTTGAATTATTGTATATAGAATTAAGTTAGAATTTGTGAAACCTAGTTAAAGATGAATTGTTGGTGCAGTTTGGAAGTTTGACATTCCTAGGTGAGACGGTTGCCGAGCTAGAGCGCGGACAAGGTAATGTGTAGTTGTCTTGTGTTGTGTGACACAAATCAGGTCCGTGGAGGTAATCACCAACAATGAAGATTCAGACAACAAAAGAGCTAGAATAAATGTGTCTTTTTATTCCCCGCTCAGATGTTCACAATCACAAGTCACACAGGTTAAAGCGACATATGTATATACACATAAAATCAAGCTCTTACCGCTGACACAGGGCTGGAGAGCCAGCAACCCTCGGTAGAGAAAAGCGCTTCAACCGAGCCGGGCGTCCACGCGTTAGACCCACAGCAGACTCTACCGAAGGCCCGGCTTCTCCGCCTTAAATACACTCAGCCGTTCCCATAGAAGAGGAGAGGGCCAGTCTCCGCACCTAGAGGTGGCTCACAGCCTTGTCCTGGTTTTGAAAATGTTTTCAAAACAGGAGGAAGGCTGCGCCTGGTTTCTACCCCTGTGAATTCAACATTTCAAAACAATCTGGATAATTGCATACATACCAAGCTGTGACTGATAAACGGAGCCTGGGACACTTCACAATCATGGCTCCTCACATCTTGTATTCTCTCTCTCCCGTTGCCTAGCAACCGCTGCAGCTGGAACTGTGTGTCACCTTTGAACTTTAAACTTCAAAGCTTTGAAGTGTCCACAGACGGACGGATGGACGGACGGACAGACGGACGGACAGCGCCATACCATAATACGTCCCGTTTTATCACGGGCGTATAACAAGAGCTCCTCCAGCGGGGCAAAATACGCCCGTACTTTGAATTATTGTATATAGAATTAAGTTAGAATTTGTCAAACCTAGTTAAAGATGAATTGTTGGTGCAGTTTGGAAGTTTGACATTCCTAGGTGAGACGGTTGTGGAGTTAGAGCGCGGACAAGAAATTGTCCACAGACAGACGGACAGACGGACAGACAGACGGACGAATAATCAATAGGGAAATCTGGCTCTTGCAGTAGGAGTATGAGTATGACATCATCACATTCTAGAATCGGAATTCCACCAATCAGATCGCAGCAACAGAACTTAAAGACACTACAAAGTTTTAATGTGTCAAAGCTCAAAGAAGCAGAGAATGTGGGTTGTTCTCGCTTTCAGCAGCAGAACATTTGAGAAGAGAGTTCAGATCTACGGCACGTAACATAAAAGGACAGAGATGGAAGATAAAAAGACAGAGATGGAAACGATCACAGTTAGCAAGAGAGACGGGTAGGTTTTCGCAAAGGGTCGGGCCGTGACCTTGACCTTTGACCCTGTGACCTTGAAATCAATAGGGAACATCCTTGACCCATGGGGTGTCCAGCCATGAAGTTTGACATTCCTAGGTGAGATGGTTGTCGAGTTAGAGCGCGGACAAAGCTTCGAAGACTTCAAAGCTTTGAAGTGTCCACAGACGGACGGACAGACGGACGGACAGACGGACGGACAGACGGACGGATGGACAGACGGACGGACAGACGGACGGATGGACAGACGGACGGACAGACGGACGGACGGACAGCGCCATACCATAATACGTCCCGTCTTATTACAACGGCCATATAAAAACTATTC
Organism: Odontamblyopus lacepedii; assembly: GCA_034769755.1. NCBI lineage: Eukaryota > Metazoa > Chordata > Actinopteri > Gobiiformes > Gobiidae > Odontamblyopus > Odontamblyopus lacepedii. The sequence continues at coordinate 1,408,707 of CM068363.1, read as the reverse complement.
CGATTCCGATTTCCCTATTGATTATCCGTGCGTATGTCTGTCCGACTGTCCGTCTGTCCGTCTGTCTGTGGACAATTTCTTGTCCGCGCTCTAACTCGACAACCGTCTCACCTAGGAATGTCAAACTTCCAAACTGCACCAACAATTCATCTTTAACTAGGTTTGACAAATTCTAACTTAATTCTATATACAATAATTCAAAGTACGGGCGTATTTTGCCCCGCTGGAGGAGCTCTTGTTTCACACTTGTTATTATATTGGTAGTGAACTGCCTTATTGTGCTTACCGGTATGTGCCATAGAACGCCAGTATTGAAATCTTCCAAACTGCACCAACAATTCATTTTTAACTAGGTTTGACAAATTCTAACTTAATTCTATATACCAGCGGCACGGGGGTGTCTGTGAGTGGTGGGGCAGGTGTGGGTCCTGCTGCGGTGCTGCTCCTCGGTTAAGGGGGCGTGGGTGTGTTTTGAAGCTGAGTTTGTTCCATCGGTGATATCGGCCACACGCGGAGCTCGTATGCTGGGGTCATGCACGGTTCGGTTGCGCTCGTGCTGGGCGTGCCGCGCTTTAGGTGCGATCCAGGCTTGGGCACGATTCTAAAGTCCTAGTGTGAGTTTGCCCCTAATGTTTGACACATGTAGAACGTTTAACTCGTCACGTTACGTCTGTGCGCAGTTCTCCTTATTGTGGCTGCAGAAGCACTCGCACATGTGCCTGTTTTGTTTACCACGTTCGCACGACAAAATATTTACTCGCAAATGTGAGTGAAATGGGCGCACTGTAGAGCCCTGCTTAAAGAGGGGGGAATTTTACTTCTGTGGGGTAATAACTACTACCACAGTTCACTCAGGCACAGTTCACATTTAGTGTAGTTCAAAGTCGGGGCTGCGAGTCCATCTTATTCCTCCGAGGGGTTCTAATACAGTTCTAATACAGGACTAATACAGGACTAAACCAGGTCTAAACCAGGACTAATATAGGGCTAAGCCAGATCTGAACTAGGTCTATACCAAAACTAAATCAGGTCTAAACTAGGTCTAAACCCGATCTGAACCAGGTCTAAAACAGGACCACTGGAGGACAAAACCATTGTTTAAGTCTTAACCAGGACTAAATCAGGTCTAATATACTGTACAGGACTAAACCTGGAGAAATACAGTGACAAAATCAGGTCTAAGCCAGGACTAAACCAGGACTAATCCAGGTCTAAACCAGGACTAATATAGGGCTAAACCATGTCTAATTACTAAAAGTCTGACCCAGATCTAAACCAAAAGTAAACCAGGACTAAACTAGGTCTAAACCAGGTCTACACCAGTTTTAAATAAGGTCTAAATCAAGACTAATTGAGGTCTAATACACATGTGACCTCAAAGTCGTGAACTGCGTCTGGACCTCAGTGCATTCACTCAGACATTCAGACACTTCCAATGTAATTATTGACATTCAGCATTGTGTAACTATGGCAACGCACTCATGTCCATATAAGGAAAGATTCACCTGGCGTCACCTGGCAACACCTTCCGTCAGACATTCTATTTCTTTGTGACATCATCAAGAGTCTCTTATAAAGGGTTCTATAAGTATATAAGGGCAACACAGGTCCTGAGAAACTCACTTCAACTCAGACCTTCGACTGATACACAACTACGCAACTCGCAGAAACAAAGATGTCCAGCAGCAGCACCGGTGCAAAGTCGAGGTAATGACCAATTCTCAGTTCATTAAAGGTGCACTATGTCACTTTTATGGTCAAATCAAATGTAGTTAAAGATCATGCAAAATTTACTTTTCAGACTTTTAACCATGTTACAGTTGTTTCCCCTTCTCATTTACCCGCTTGAAGTTGTGTACCAAAAAAGTTACATAGTGCTGCTTTAAGACTATCTCATGTGACCTTAGGTGTAAACAAGAGCTCCGCCAGCGGGGCAAAATACGCCCGTACTTTGAATTATTATACGCCCGTTGTAAGACGGGACGTATTATGGTATGGCGCTGTCCGTCCGTCCGTCTGTGGACACTTCAAAGCTTTGAAGTCTTTGAAGCTTTGTCTTCATGAAGAGGCAAATTCCGATTCTAGAATGTGATGATGTCATACTCATACTCCTACTGCAAGAGCCAGATTTCCCTATTGATTATCCGTGCGTCTGTCTGTCCGTCTGTCTGTGGACAATTTCTTGTCCGCGCTCTAACTCGACAACCGTCTCACCCAGGAATGTCAAACTTCCAAACTGCACCAACAATTCATCTTTAACTAGGTTTGACAAATTCTAACTTAATTCTATATACAATAATTCAAAGTACGGACTGTGTGTGCATTGTGTCACTAGGATGACTGCTGAATCATTCCGTCAGAGACATACATGACGAGTATATCCTGCATGATGTCACTGCAAAGTATCAATAACGAATAGGCCTAAAAAAAAAAATCGGCTAATTTTAAAGGTCCCATATGACACCATTTCTGATCTCTGTTCTGATGTCATTTCGTCAGCACAAACAGACCTGAAATTGTGTTTTGTTTCATTCACACATGCTTAACACACAAATCCTGCAGATTGAAAAAAAAAAGTAAGTTTCTCACCTTCCACGGTGGTTGGTCTCTCACCCTCATCAGCTCGGGTTCTACCAGAGGCCTGGGAGCTTGAGAGTTCTGTGCAGTATCTTTGCTGTTCCCAGTACTGCACTTTTCTGGACTCAGATGTCTGTTGTCCTTCCTGGGATCTGCTGCAACCACTCATCCAGTTTGGGGGTCACGGCCCCGAGTGCTCCGATCACCACAGGCACCACCGATGCTTTCACCTTCCAGGCCTCTCCAGCTCTTCCTTGAGCCCCTGGTATTTCTCTAGTTTCTCATGTTCCTTTTTCCTGACATTGCCATCGCTCGGTATTGCAATGTCCACCACCACGGCTTTGTTCTCTCGCTTATCCAGAACCACGATGTCTGGTTGGTTCGCCATCACTATTCTGTCAGTCTGTATTTGGAAGTCCCACAGGATTTTGGCTCATTCTCCACAACCTTTGGAGGTGTTTCCCACCTTGATCCTGGGGTTTCCAGCCCGTACTCTGCACAGATGTTTCTGTACACTATGCCCGCTACTTGGTTATGTCGCTCCATGTACGCTTTCCCTGCCAGCATCTTACACCCTGCAATTATGTGCTGGACTGTCTCAGGCACTTCTTTGCACAACCTACACCTTGGGTCTTGTCTGGTGTGGTAGATCTGGGCCTCTATTGCTCGGGTGCTCAAGGCTCCTGTGCAGCCAGGATGAGCCTTTGTGCTGTCCTTCAGACCAGCCCTCTCCAGCCATTGGTAGGATTTCTTGATATCAGCCACTTCAGTTATGTTCCAGTGGTTCGCCCCATGTAGGGGTTTGTCCTGCCATGATGGTCCCTCCAGCACCTCTTCCTCTGCGCCCCACTGTCTGAGACATTCTCTGAGCATCATCAGTCTGGGCCTTGTCACTGATGTACTTGTGGAGCTTGGATGTTTCATCCTGGACAGTGGTTCCCACACTCACTAGTCCTCAGCCTCCTTGATTCCGGCTCGTGTACAGTCTCAGGGTGCTGGACTTGGGATGGAACCCTCCTGCAGGTCAGGAGCTTTGGTGTCTTAACATCCGTGGTCTGTATCTCCTCCTTTGGCCAACTTATGATTCCTGCTGGGTATCTGATCACTGGCAGGGTGTAGCTGTTTATTGCCTGTGCCTTGTTCTTGCCATTGAGCTTCTTAGGACCTGCCGTACTCTTTGCAGGTATTTGGCCGTCGCCGCTTTCCTTGTTGCCTCGTCAAGGAGCCATTTGCCTGTGGGATACCAAGGTACTTGTAGCTGTCCTCAATGTCTGTTATTGTTCCCTCTGGGAGTGAGACCCCCTCTGTGTGGACTACCTTCCCTCTCTTTGTCACCATCCTACTACATTTCTCGAGCCCGAATGACATTCCAATGTCTGTGCTGTAGATCCTGGTGGTGTGGATCAGTGAGTCGATGTCTCGCTCACTCTTAGCGTATAACTTGATGTCATCCATGTAGAGGAGGTGACTGATGATGGCCCTGTTTCTGAGTCGGTATCCATAGCCAGTGTGGTCGATTATTTGGCTGAGGGGGTTCAGACCTATGCAGAACAGCAGTGGGGACAGTGCGTCTCCTTGGTATATGCCACATTTGATGGTCACTTGTGCAAGTGTCTTGCCATTGGCTTCAAGGGTGGTTTTCCACAACCGCATCGAGTTTGCAATGAACGCCCTTAGAGTCCTGTTGAAATTGTACAGCTCCAGGCATCAGTGATCCATGTGTGTGGCACTGAGTCATAGGCTTTCTTGTAATCAATCCAGGCAGTGCACAGTTTGGTCTGACGGGTTCTGCAGTCACGAGCGACTGTTCGGTCAACCAGGAGTTGGTGTTTGGCTCTCCTGGTGTTTTTGCCGATGCCCTTCTGTGCTGGAGGAACCATTATGGCAGGACAAACCCCTACATGGGGCGAACCACCGAAACATAACTGAAGTGGCTGATATCAAGGCTGGAGAGGGCTGGTCTGAAGGACAGCACGGAGGCGCATCCTGGAGCACAGGAGCCTTGAGCACCCGAGCAATAGAGGCCCAGATCTACCACACCAGACAAGACCCAAGATGTAGGTTGTGCAAGGAGGTGCCTGAGACAGTCCAGCACATAACTGCAGGGTGTAAGATGCTGCAGGGAAAGCGTACATGGAGCGACATAACCAAGTAGCGGGCATAGTGTACAGAAACATCTGTGCAGAGTACGGGCTGGAAACCCCAGGATCAAGGTGAGAAATGCCTCCAAAGGTTGTGGAGAATGAGCCAAGATCCTGTGGGACTTCCAAATACAGACTGACAGAATGGTGCTGGTGAACCAACCAGACATCGTGGTTCTGGATAAGCGAGAGAACAAAGCCGTGGTGGTGGACATTGCAATACCGAGCGATGGCAATGTCAGGAAAAAGGAACATGAGAAACTAGAGAAATACCAGGGGCTCAAGGAAGAGCTGGAGAGGGCCTGGAAGGTGAAAGCATCGGTGGTGCCTGTGGTGATCGGAGCACTCGGGGCCGTGACCCCCAAACTGGATGAGTGGTTGCAGCAGATCCCAGGAAGGACAACAGACATCTCAGTCCAGAAAAGTGCAGTACTGGAACAGCAAAGATACTGCGCAGAACTCTCAAGCTCCCAGGACCCGAGCTGATGAGGGTGAGAGAGACCAACCATATATACCATATATATATATATATATATATATGTATATATATATATATATATATATATATATATATGTATATATATATATTTCACGTATATAACATAACAATGAAAAAAAAAAACAACACAAGATAAAAAAAGTAGGTGAGGGAAGAGGCAAAAAACCCCATAAGGGCTTATATTAGAGCCTCAACCTTATGAATACATTAAAGTTGAAGATTATGGCTGTGCATTAATAAAAAATGACATTTACACACCTTAGATTAAATACATTTAATTCAAACATAGTTCAAAACACAATGAAACATCCACAATTGAAAGATTATCAAACATTTCCTCAAACTCTTTTTAAGCGACATTTCTGCTTTGCCATTTAGGCTGAGTTCTTCTGTCAAACAGAAAACACTCCACCTTGTGATGTCATGTGGTAATACAGGAAGTGCTCCACTGTGTTTTCAAACTCCACACACCTTCACTAGAATCATTTGGGTAATTTCAGACCTGGAATCGGTAATCTATTGAACAAATCTAAAAAAGTATGTAGGCGCTAACTTGAAAACTACCATTTCATGACATCACAAGGTGGAACAGAGCATTTTGAGCTTTGGAGACGTTGACCGACTAATAATAAAGGGTTACGCAAACATGTGTGAATGAAACAAAACACAACTTTAAGTATGTTTTTGATGAAGTGACAATATTATAAATGCCTTAAAGCTCACATGAGTCAGTTTTGTGTAATATTGGATCAAATCTGTGACCACCTGATATCAACAATATCAATCCCAATACCAAACCAATACTGCGACAAATGTATCCCTCACCTTTATTACTCACCATTGTTTTTTGTAGAGTTTGAGGTTGGAAAGTGGAAGTGGAAGTGTGTCACATTGTTGTGTAAGTCACAGTCACAGACAGAAGGTGCTGCGGTCACTTCCTGGAGTGTCCATGTTTTTGCTGTGTGTGACTGGGTGTGTTTCTTCAGGATACGCACTTAAGTAAAAAGCCAGCTAAGGTAAACTCTCTGGACAATGCGGTTGGACAATGAATCAAATGCAGGGGCAAATTTTCCATAGGGGAGCTGAACAAAGAACTAATTTTCCAAAACGTTGTCTCTAATAGTGAAATAGAAAAGAAGAATCTATATTGTTTGTGGTGGTTTTCAGATTATAGAGTGTAATGATCTCATAGTTCCAGATAATACTCCCTACAACTGTACAGCAACTCACCCTTATGGAACAGATAATACTCCCTACAACTGTACAACAGCTCACCCTTATGGAACAGATAATACTCCCTACAACTGTACAACAGCTCACCCTTATGGAACAGATAATACTCCCTACAACTGTACAACAACTCACCCTTATGGAACAGATAATACTCCCTACAACTGTACAACAGCTCACCCTTATGGAACAGATAATACTCCCTACAACTGTACAACAGCTCACCCTTATGGAACAGATAATACTCCCTACAACTGTACAGCAACTCACCCTTATGGAACAGATAATACTCCCTACAACTGTACAACAGCTCACCCTTATGGAACAGATAATACTCCCTACAACTGTACAACAGCTCACCCTTATGGAACAGATAATACTCCCTACAACTGTACAACAGCTCACCCTTATGGAACAGATAATACTCCCTACAACTGTACAACAGCTCACCCTTATGGAACAGATAGCACCACCTTTGGTCAGACTGTGTTATCGGTCAGAGGGACTCATTATTGGAACAGTCTTCCTCTGACCATCAGAGAAAGTCCACCTCTGTCCACTTTCAAACTGCACTTGAACTGTGGATGAAGGAAAACCAAGTCTGGACACTTTTAATCAGTGCTTTTAATGTTCTGTGTTGTATTGTTTTTGTAAGATTTTGTTTTCTCACTTGCCGTGAGAAATCACAGATCAGAGACTAATTTAGGGTGACCAGATTTTCAAAATCAAAAACTGGGACATCCCTGGTGTGTGGTGGTTGGTAATAATGTGTAATTAAGGGAAACTGTTATGACTCGGTGCTAATGTGAGTCAGTATAGTCACATTTTCTTTGTGTTTTGGTCATTTTAAGCAGCTTTTCTGTATTTCACCTAAACAAATGACAATTTAGACTTAGACTTAGTTTTAGACAAACTTTATTGATCCACAAGGGAAATTATTTGGACACAGGAGTTCACACAGCACAATAGAATAGAATAGAGTAAAAAATATAAATGGTAATGATTTCAGCTTTATACAAGAGATCACAGGAAGACAGTACAAAAAAGATATGATGATTGGCAGGACATAGGGTTATCTGTTACATGTAGGTGAATTGTTGTACAGTTGTAGGGAGTATTATCTGTTACATTAGGGTGAGTTGTACTGGTGTAGGGAGTATTATCTGTTACATGTAGGTGAGTTGTTGGTATTGAGTATAGTATGAATTTATGAGTTTATGCCTCTCTTTACTGTTGGCAGGATCAGATTGATCAAAAATAGGGACACCTCGGTCATTTCTTGTATAAAACTGGGACAAATCACTGGTTTTGGATAAATCTGCTGGGACAGGGGACACAGGGCTCAAAACTGGTGTCCCGGGTAAATAGGGACATCTGGTCATCCTAGACTAATAACTGTACTTTTTTCAATCAATAGATTTTGCATAGGGTAGAATGTTATTGATTTTTTCACAACTTAGAATTTTCTCAGCTCGCATTCTGCCCAAAACCATACAGCTAATCAAAACGGAGCGCCCAAAACAAAAGAAAAAACTATTATAAAATATGTGGACATAATGTAGCCTATGAATGCGATTGCCTAATCATCCGGCCAGCGTGTCTCTACGTCACTGGCGGCGGCCAATCAGGAGCCCGCGCGGCGTTTGGGCGGGACCAGAGCTGATGACGGAGGTGCGTCGTATGAGCTCCAGCCTCTGCCTCTGAGTGCACTCACACACGCACTGATCCGCGATCATGTCCGCTGAATACGACCACAGGTAAGGCCCCATCCGCGGATCCCACCTGCCACCGGGACACAATGACCCGCGGCGGACTCACACCGCCGGCGTCCATACGTATTTTCGCCCGGTGTCAAGTAGGGGAGCCGGTTTGCGTTAATTAGCTTGATTTAGCTCACCCAGCTAGGCTATGCTAACGTAAGGCTAACGGTGTTCTAAGGAAGAAAAAATGCGTAAAATCTTACATAATAATATTTACTGTAACTATTGGCAACGGGTCATATTTAGAATCTATATTAAAGCTTCCACAGTGTAATCCATCCTTGATATTGTAAGGATTTGATTGTGTTCGTGGAGTTAGGGGTCGCTTTAGCAGAGGTAGCGGTGGTGTATAGCCGCTAATGCCGGGTGGACACGTGAACAGCCCGGCCTGGGTGCGGCCTACACCGATCCGCCGCTTTTCTCTTCGGATCGGGCGGTTCTGTTGTCAGGGGGCACATATCCGAGCCCCGTCGTGTTATCTGACCTTGTATAAGGCCGTTCATCCCGTTTTAGCCACTGTGCCGTGTCTCCGCGCAGAGACGGTTTTGTGTGCGGGAGCCGGCGCACATGGCTTATGAAAGCGTCCATTTTAGCGAACAGACCGGGGCCGGTCTCGCGCGACATTCCACTAAAACTGAAGTGCCTTTTCCCTCCAGATTAGTGGGTCTATTCGTGTTTTAGTGTCACGATTTGAACCTGCCCCGTCCTTATAGGACCAGATTTGTCGTGGATGTGCGTCTTTGCGCTTGGCTTCTACGCGCTCCTCATCAGCCTGTTCTGTAGCTGCCCCCGCTCGGTTACCTCAGGGTATCTTAGGGCAAACCCGATGGAACTAACTGTTTGTCGTGAAAATGGCGGATTGTTAAGGTGGTATTGCGAAGCCCCGTGAGTCATAAAACACTCTTCCGTGATAGCGCGGCCTTGTGTCCCACTTGCGAACACTAGGGCAAATATTACGTTAGACGCGTTATTCATTTGTTCTTTTTCTTACAGTGAAAATGGCCCCGATGGCATGGAGCCAGATGGAGTCATTGAGGTAAGTTTCCACCCAATAAAAATCACAAGAGGGGGAGTGGGAACTCAGAACGGCTCGGTCAGGAGGGGGCCTAAAGCTTATACCTTAACGCTATAACTACATGATTGTCTGGAATCCACAAAGCATTGTCATTGTCAAAGGAATTCTTGTATTACTGGCTCTTGGAATACTAGCAACAATGATTTTAGACCCCAAATGTTGAAGTTGGCATTCAGTTTAAGAAAAATGTTGGCACAAGTATTTGGTTTAGTTTCATCCATTCCCGTAATGTTCTTATGAGAAACATATCTGTGAATACCCTAAGTCTTCTAAAAAAAAAATCCAGATAATGGCTTTTTTTTTTAGAACTTTAATTCTGTATTAGTGGAGCTGCTCTAGTCTAGCAACGGTGGTGGCCTAATCTCTGTGTGATGTCCTCAGGGAAACTGGTCCGAGGTGGTGGACAACTTTGATGAGATGAACCTGCATGAGAAACTGTTGAGAGGAATCTACGCTTATGGTTTTGAGAAGCCCTCTGCCATCCAGCAGAGAGCCATTAGGCCGTGTATTCAAGGTGAGCATGTTAGAAAGGACACCTATTATTAATGACTCATTCAATAGATGCAGGACTAACACCTTGGTGCAGTTTCTATAGGCTCACTTCAGCTGTAGTAAAATCAACTGTAACAGTGTTGTAATATAGACACAAAGTGTTTGTGTCTACTGTTCACAGTACTGTATGTGTTCTAGTACTCATTTACAACAGTGTAAAAGGTTAGCGTAGTAGAATAAGCATTGTTCAGACTGTTATGTAGTAAAGTAGGTAGGACTGTCCTGGTGTCTCAGGTTTCAGTCCTTAAATGGAGCTACCTGTATGTAGATTAAACCAAATGTGAAGGTGCTGAAAGAAATGGAGGCCCATCTGTTCACATATCTCCTGGGCTCCATTTTTGTAGTTCTTTACAAACATTGCATTGAGGCTGACCTCTGACTTCTTCCTGAGGTCTGCACATATGAATGAAGGACAGTAACCTGACTGTTCAAACATCTGGACCTCTGCCCTGTGGTCCTTTGGAGCAGATCAGTGATGTGTGTGTTTGTGTCTCAGGCTCTGATGTGATCGCTCAGGCCCAGTCTGGAACTGGAAAGACAGCCACTTTCGCTATCTCCATCTTGCAGAAGCTGGACTTGAGTTTAAAGGCCACACAAGCTCTGGTGCTGGCCCCCACCAGAGAGCTGGCTCAGCAGGTGCATGTGCCCACTGTTTCTTATGCTCCGTGCAGACCTGTCACCATCATGTTTGATAGACCATGTATTTCTCTGACTATGAACACATTGAACCTTTCACTAAAGTACTTACTCTAAAGCTCTGGAGCTAACAGTGCCCTGTGCTCCCCTGTAGATCCGCAAAGTGGTGGACGCCCTGGGGGATTACTTGGGTGCCACATGTTATGCCTGTATTGGAGGAACCAATGTTCGACAAGAGTCCCAGAGGCTGACAGAAGACGTGCCTCACATAGTGGTGGGCACCCCAGGGCGAGTCTTCGACATGTTGAGCCGCCGTATTCTGTGTAAGTGGGAGCCCCCTGCTCCAGCACTAGTGCACCACTGACGGCACACACCATGACTACGTACAAAAGCTTTGAATCTGAAGCTAAAAGCAAATATTGATCTAAACTAAATCACACAGAAGAAAGTAGATGTTTCCTGACACTTTAAAATGATCTTGAGCCTTGTTCTTATTGTTGTGGTCCTACATTACACAAAGCTTTGATAAAGTATGACATTTACATTCGATAGTATTAAAATTCAAATTTTATTATGTGACAGCGTGAACTGGAACATAGAGAGGCATTCAACACTGAACTGAAATATGTTTGTCATAGGTGACAGACTGCCACACCGACACCATCCAATGTAGCACATATTATAAGCCAATAATATTATATGCCATCCATCTTCTTCCGCTTTATCCAGCAGGGTCATGGGGGCAGCGTATTATAAACCAATAATAGAAGCTAGAAGAAATTATCAAGTTCAGCATTTGAATTCATCCTTGAATTTAGACGGGCAAAATGTAATGTCATGAATCAGGAAAACTGTGTCTCTTGCTTCTCCTGGAATTGTGACATCGCATTTTAGAATTTGAAAAGCACCGGGTGCGAAAGCCGTGTCTCGTGCACTCAGAGGCGTGGTGGTTGCTGTGATGAAACCCATGCGTGTCAGCTGACTGTGGGCGTCTGTGTGTGGGGCAGCTCTGGTGGGCGTTCTGTCCACCAGTTCCCGCCTCACACCCAGCGCCCTCAGACATGATCTTACACACTTCTGATGCAACTCCGACTGCCACACACACTTACAAGGTTTTGATTATTGGCCCACATGAACAACTGTTTTGACGTGTATAATAATCTATCTATAGCTTTACATTGGGGATGGGCGATATGTGGCGCAATATCAGCCGATATTGATACAGTTTCATCCGTATTGGCTGAGATCAATATTTGATACTGATATTTTTTGAGTTACCACATTCTGTGTCCTTTTTCAACAGATTAATAAGTCAAAATAGAAATGGTGTTATGTCTGTTTACAACAGTTAAATTATTATATCACAGTAAAATACCTTTGATCATTTTTACATAAATGAAATCGGTTACTTTATGATACATTTGTGGGCCATGCTATAGGTTTTAAAAGTGATTGTTGACCACAGCAGCAGACCAAACTATCTGATATCTATATCGGCTCTAAACAACCATATCAGCCTAACCCTACTTAACATATTGGTTGTCAAAAACAATGACTACATCTCTGGATTTTTTTTCAATTTATTGTTTACTTTCCCCTGCAAAATGTCACTGAAATCCCATGGCTCACATCTTACTGTCCTGTTTTCTTTGCAGTATCCAAATCCATAAAAATGTTTGTTCTGGATGAAGCCGACGAGATGCTCAGTCGTGGGTTCAAGGACCAAATTTACGACATTTTTCAGAAGCTGCCTTCAAGCACACAAGTGAGTAATGACTGCTACAGGGCTTTAGCCATTATTATACGCCCGTTGTAATAAGACGGGACGTATTATGGTATGGCGCTGTCCGTCCGTCTATCCGTCTGTGGACACTTCAAAGCTTTGTAGTGTCTTTAAGTTCTGTTGCTAGGTTTGACAAATTCTAACTCAATTCTATATACAATAATTCAAAGTACGGGCGTATTTTGCCCTGCTGGAGGAGCTCTTGTTCTAATAGACACAGATATTTGTGCTGCAAAATGGGAGACGGACAGGTGCCTTCTTAAAGGTGCGGCGCCTAAGTTTTACTACTTAAAAACATGGAAAAATGAAACTAGTTTGTTTTAAACGGTTTGCTCCTAAGTGATTCCTCCAAGTGCTTTTCTCTTAGGGCTGAGTGGAGCTACCTGTTAGCTTTTTGATGGTAAAGCTAATGGCTAGCATGTTAATGTGCACTTGCTGCTTATTGGACTGTAAAATGCGGACAGCAAGCTGTGGACATTGACCCCAAACACAAAATATCTGCACTGTGGCAAGACCAATTATATCCAGATCCTTGGGGAAACTGGGTACAGGTCCTTTAACTTTGAGCTTAAATTTTAAAATGTGACATTGTAAGTGTACTTTTTTTCAAGGAATATGATTATGGTTATGAATATGGTTGATTATTACGATTATGATTAAAGGGGCACATCTGTCAGATCTACTACATAGTAACTTCTGGCTTTAGCCACTACAGTGTGGGTACTTTGTGTCTTGAACTGCTTAGTTTTTCAAGGGCAAAGAACAAACTGTGACCCAAGTAAACTCTAGAAATCTTGATCTGGGACTTGACTTTGCCCATGTCTGAAGTCAAAATGGCCAGAAGAGGTGGAACATGAGAAGCTTCTCACTGTATCATGAGCTTCGCCTGTGTGCTAGTTGCTGTGATGAAACCCATGCGTGTCAACTGACTGTGGGCGTCTGCGCGTGGGGCAGCTCTGGTGGGCGTTCTGTCCAGCAGTGCCCTCCTCACGCCCAGCGCCCTCAGACATGATCTTACACACTTCTGATGCAACGCTCCAGCACTCAGGAACTCCGTCAGGTGACTATCCTGTGCACCACTGACCGCTCTCTGCCCCCTCAGGTGGTCCTGCTCTCTGCCACCATGCCCGCCGACGTCCTGGAGGTCACCAAGAAGTTCATGCGCGACCCCATCCGCATCTTGGTCAAGAAGGAGGAGCTGACCCTGGAGGGCATCCGGCAGTTCTACATCAACGTGGAGAAGGAGGTGAGGGGGCGTGGGCATGTCACTATCAGAGCACTATTTTCTACAATTGAATCAACTGAACTTTTGGTCGGGTGGTCTGTCAGCTGCTTATTTCTATGGTTATGTCACTGTTCTGCCTGGAATGTTCCGCAGTGTGACATTAAACGGCTCTACTTTTTCTACTCATTTATTCAATTACAGGAGGTTTTATAGCTCAAGAATACCTAAATAAAACAGGCATTCTGACTGTGCTTGGTCTGATTTGAAGATAGAATGGTTTAATGCCACACTGTGAAACATTCCAGACAAAGCAATAACATCTCCATGGAGAAAAGCATTCGACAGACCCTCCACCAGAAAAAATTACAATGCACAAAGCAAATAAGTGTCCCTAATGAACCACTTTTGTTAATTTGAGTTAGTTTTTTCTGCAATACAGTAAGATTTAAGCTGTAAAGTGTCAAACGACTAAGTTCTCCACTAGTACAAAGAAAGTGCTTGAGATAAATCTTGACCTCAACATGATTGTTCCGTCTGTGAGCGGTTAAACAAAGCCGATCTAATCATTTGTGCCCTCAGGAGTGGAAGCTGGAGACCCTGTGCGACCTGTACGAGACCCTGACCATCACGCAGGCCGTCATCTTCCTGAACACGCGTCGGAAAGTGGACTGGCTCACCGAGAAGATGAGCTCCAGGGACTTCACCGTTTCGGCTCTGGTACGCCCCCGTACTCGAGTGACACTGCTGCCCCTGACACCTGTTTTCAGAGGGCTGGAACTGATGTGAATGTGGACTTGTCTAGATGAATGCTCTAAGTCAAGAGTTGAGACTCTAATGTGTATTCTGTTAAGGATTGGCGATATCAGTAACAGAATTGCCAAACTGGAACAAAAGTGTGACCCTGAGCCCCACGGGAAATCAAATTTGTGCCCGACACTCTCCCAGACAGTGGCTTGTGTCATGGTGCAATATCAAAGCAGCAAAAAGGAGTGTGTGGGACTGAAATTCCTGGTTTGAGATCTAGTACAGGCTCTTTATTTATGTGTTTTATTTATTTAAAATGAGGACGGTGCACAGAAAACATTAAACACGGAGAGAAAAGATGCTCTGTGCCAGATTTAGTTACAAGCTCCTTTCTATCTGCAGTCCTTGGGTACAAAATACATTAAGGAATTTTTTACACATTATTTTACACATGAAAAATCAATTCCTGTGTCAGAAATATCCTCTAAAATATACATTTACCACATTCCTCAGTATAATTATCCTCTTAAATAAAATTGATCAACAACATCATCAAGACGAACGTGTTAGAATGTTTACTTTTGTCATGTAGAGTCTAGTGTAAGTCGGGCTGATATAGTGACACCCACGGGCGCCGTCTCACTGTTTGTGTTGCAGCACGGGGACATGGAGCAGAAGGAGAGGGAGATCATCATGAAGGAGTTCCGCTCGGGCAGCAGCAGAGTGCTCATCACCACAGACATCCTGGTGAGGAGGACACACGGGGCACACGCTCCACTCTCATGTGGTGGTGACTGAGGCTTTACTCGGATGACGTGGAGACGCTCACTCTGTGCAGTGACGCTGCTTCTGTCTCTTGTTGAAACTGTTCTGTGCACTAGTTAATGGATTTGGGAAGGCGTGTTTGATTTGGGTACAGATGTGTAAATGGATGTTAGACCTGATGATGTGTGTCCCTTCAGGCTCGAGGCATTGACGTGCAGCAGGTGTCTCTGGTCATCAACTATGACCTGCCCACCAACCGAGAGAACTACATCCACAGGTAACGGCACACCGCACCAGAGGCTTTCACAGCAGCTTTAGCAGTCCAGAAGAACTCTGTTAAATCTACATTAGAATGACCTGGGTTTATATTGTCACTGAACTTGAGTGTAGAGTGAATGTAGCTGCATTAGTATTCGTGATTCATGGGTCGTCCTCTGCTCTTCTGACCACAGCTGTCACCCACATCAGTCATACTAGTTGATGTATTAATGGTCCAGGCGGTGTTTGAACCACTGACCGTGTGGTTGCATGAGCTTTGTACGCACAGATGGTCTCAATGTCATACTACTATGTGGACTATTTGCAGTTGAAGGGTTTAAAGCTCACCTCTCTGCCCCTCCCTGGATGTTAACCATCGAAGTGCAGTTCACAGCTCCGCCTAAACGAACATGGGTTTTTAATGGATTACAAATAATTGTGTTAAGCTTTCCAACCAGTAAGAGCTTTGACTAACAACATTTAGAATGCGTTTCATGGTCACACACACCGCCTCAGTCACAGGACTTTGTACACACACTTCATTCACACTAGAGAACCTGCTCTGAAGCCTCTTCGTTTCCTTTGGTCATCTGGGATTCAGACGTGTACTGCAGACCTCTGCGTTTAGTGTCTGCTGAGTTTGTAAGTGTGCGTTTTGCTTGTCACAGGATCGGGCGTGGAGGCCGTTTTGGGCGTAAGGGCGTGGCCATCAACATGGTAACCGAGGACGACAAGCGCACCCTGAGGGACATTGAGACCTTCTACAACACCACCATTGAGGAGATGCCCAACAACGTGGCTGACCTCATCTAAAGAGAGCACCCACAGAACACCCGCCCAGAGCACCCAGAGCCTGTGGACCCTGGCCATGGCCCCGGGGTGCCCGTGCTCCTCTGGGCTCTCATAGAACAGATAAACCTGGTCTTCTGCCTACCATGTTCTTGTGTAGAATCTGAATCATTAGTAAAGACTCTCTGGCCAACACAACGCAGTGTTTCCTGTTCATACAGACTACGGTGGCCCCTCGCGGTCAAAAGCAAACTACATTCAGTTCAGCAGAAGACGCTTTTAGCTTTTATATTATAAACGTAAAATAACAAAAAAATAAATGAATAAATAATTGCCCGAAGATTAACTTTAACAACTGAACTGAACCGACCTTAATCGTGTGAGCAGCAGCGCCACAGTGTGGCTGAGCAGGGCAGTGCCACACTGTGGCGTTGTCGCCTCTGCTCCTCTCCTCCAGGGGCATCCCAATCATGAGCGGACGTAGTGACAGGAGTAGTCAGCAGGGGGCGCCAGCGTGTCCCTCTAGAGTTCCATTAAAGGGTGTGGGTTAATCTTTTTTTTTTGTTTTGTTTATTCTTTTCTGATGTCACTTTTCTGAGCTACCTCACCACACTGCTGGGAGGAGTTTTGTAACGTGGACCAAATGGACCTCTCGATGATGGTTTGACAGTGTAAATTCTATCTAAGCATTGAGCGCTGTGGGGCTTCGACACTTACTGTTGGAGAGTGCTATTTTTAAGTGACTTTATGAACTTGTTAAACTTTGGGACAGAAGCGGTGTAACAGATTTTCTACATTGGATTCTGTATAGTATTTATTTAATGGTCTTTAATAAAAATAAAGGTTGCTCCTTTGTCGGTTGTGCTAGTGTTTTTGTGTTCAGAGCAAGAGGATGTTACAAAAAAACACATCAAATTGTGTTAAAAGAACAGGACTTTAGCTTTAAGTTGGCGGAACAAGCTGAAGGGGCCGTTTTAGGTACAAGTAAATTCCTTATCTCTGAGCATACAAACGCCATGTCACACCTGAGCAGATAAGAGTCCAATACACCAAACGTACAGGAACTTTTACAGCCCAACTTGAATCTGTTTTTTGAAAAGATGACCCCCTTTGGCCTGGAGAATGGAGAAACACACTGAGTATTGTCATGAATAAAGCTTCTGAAAATGGGTGGTGTTTAAAGCGTCCATTGACTTGGTTCTCGGCGTTCTTATGGATTTATGTAGCAGTCCCATCGAAACTAGGAGCGTATCACAAGAATATACAGGTTTTTGGCTGTTTAAAGAAAAAAATCCACTCAACTGTGGCCCTCGAACCGCAGCCGAATTGATATAGACTTAAAATACACCTCCGTTTTAAATCTAGAATGGCTCAAAGAAACCTCCGTCATCCTCCTGGTCGCGGTGAAATAAAGCTCAGACTGCCCTGACCTGCTGCTTTAAGGTGGGTAGTCGAAACGGCACAGCACCTTTAATGCCAACATGTGGAATATTCAAGAAATGACATCTCCATGGAAACGTACAAAGGCATTCCCTCCAGAAAAGTTGCCCAGTGCATCTTTAAATAGTGTAAAAGTGATGCAATATTGGCCAAAATTTTTGGAAAAGTACACACACATTTGACTTCAGAGAGGGATCGTGCTCATTCACATTTACCTGAGGAACTTTAAAAACAAATTATACTTATCCGAGTACTTTTCTAGAGGCATATCGTTACTCCCACGTGAGAAATGTATTTATGGAAGTAACTGTACTCTTATTTGAGTAAAAGTTGTGGTTCGTTTCCTGTAGTTTCCTGTGACAAATTGGGCCTTTCCCCCATTTTAAACACATTATTTTGTTACCATATCCTTAACAGTTTGACATATATTTCTGGATTCTTGTATTGTTAAATTATCACAAAATATTCTGTATATTCTGTGTGTGTGTGGGGACCAAACATGTTGATCCTTCACTTATTTCACAGGAGTAACAGGACTGTTCCTTCAGTGAGTAATAATATTTGTATATATTTTGCTGGTGCAACAGGGCGGGTTTGTTCTGGGCTTTGGGCGTAAGAAATATTTTTGTATATCTAATGGAATGCTCAATAAAAACACTTTGGAAAAAAAGACTTTTGGTTCCTCGTCCCATTGTGAGTCAGTCTAAAGCAGGGCTCACCAACACAGTGTTCTGAAAAGAGCACAACTCACTAGTGAGCTGCACCTAACATTTGATTTTATTCTGCATTTATATAGATTTTAAAATGACAGTATCTCAAAAATATGTCCATTATCCATGAAGTTTAAATGAGCGACTTTGTTATTTCTGAAGAGAGAATCAAACGAGTGCCTTCGACTCCCACGAAGCAGCTCTGTTTCAAAAAGGCTGGTGACCCAACGCTTTATTTGACCATCTGAAATGATTTGAACATTTGTGTTTCTATGTTTGTCTCATTTTTGTGTCTGTCCTTTGAGAATACCAGATTTCTTTGTATTATTTAATATTTTGTCCTTCAAATCACGTCCACTTCACATTATAAATCAGAAGTTACGTCAGTGACTCTTTACGTTTCTCTTATTTGAGTAGCAAATACCGTTTATTCTCGAGTCTTGAGTTCTCTGTCTTACTTTAGTACAGTTCTTTCTTCTACCATCTCTGTCTGACTTAAAGGACCCACATGACACTTTCTGATCTATGTCCTGTTGTTGTTTCCTCATCTGAAGTTGTGTTTTGTGTTTCTTAGACTGAGTTCTTCTCTCAAACAGAAAACACTCTCTTCCACCTTGTGATGTCATGTGGTGATACAGGGAGTGCTCCACTGTGTTTTCAAACTCCACACACCTTCACTACTCATTTGGATCATTTCAGCGCTGGAATTGCTGATCTCGACTGAACTAAAGGTAAAAGAAGCTGTTCACTTAAAAACTACCACTTCATATGACTACTACTGCTACTACTACTGCTACTGCTACTGCTACTGCTACTGCTACTGCTACTACAGCAGCTTGCCACTGCTACTGCTACAACAAGCTACTGCCAGCTAACACTACTGCCAGCTACTATAACCTTACTGCTACTGCTGCTAATAGCCTACTGCTACTGCTACCGCCTTACCAACTGCTACCGCTAGCTCGCTAGCTTAACCAGCCACTGCAACCCAGCACATCGCTACTAGCCTTAGCTGCCAACTTAGCGCCACCGCAAGCAGCTTAAGCGCTAGCAGCAGCAGCGCCACCAGCGCGGCACCGCTACCAGCAGCCACCGCTAGCAGCAACGCTAGCAGCGTGACAGCAGCGGCAACGCTAGCAGCGGCTAGCCAGCCAGCCGCCACTGCCAGCTACAGCTACCGCTAGCAACTGCTGCCAACCAGCAACCAACCTTACCGCTGCGGCTTACGCAGCTACAGCGCAACGAACTGCTGCTAGCTTAGCAACAGCCAACACCGCAGCAGCAACAGCAACAGCGGCTGCTACAGCAGCTTAGCAACTTGGCAACCGACTGCAGCAGCGAAGCAGCAACCTTAACTGCTGCTGCTGCCAGCCGGCAGCAGCAGCGTAGCGGCAGGCGCAGCGGCCAGCAGCTGGCCACCGCCACTGCTACCGCTGCCAGCAGCGGCAACTGCCAGCAGCCAGCTACCAGCAGCGGCTTAACGCTTACTGCAACCGCTGGTTGCTAACCACTGCCAGCAACTGCTTTCCAAGCGCTGCTAGCGCACCGCAACAGCAACTGCTTACCGCAACAACCAGCAACCTGCAGCAACCTACTGCTACTGCTACTGCAGCCCGACCGCAGCAACTAGCAGCAGCAACCTTAAACAACCAACTGCCAACGGCTAACCATCAACGCTGCTGCCTTGCTACACAGCAACAGCAGCTAGCAGCAAGCAGCTAACTGAGTTACTGAAACCGCCAGCAGCTGCTGTCACTGCAACGCAGCCAACTGCTACCGCTTAACCGCAGCGGCAGCACGGCAGCGGCAAGCTGGCGGCAGCGGCTAGCGGCAGCCGGCAGCAAGCGGCGGCTAGCAGCTGCAGCCAGCCAGCGAGCCACTAGCAGCCCGAACTGCCAGCAGCAAGCAGCGAGCAGCCGGCAGCGCTGGCAGCCAGCAGCCATCGGCAAGCAGCCAGCAGCAACCGCTACCAGCTGGCGCCAGCAGCTAGCTGCAACCAGCGGCAGCGGCAGCAGCAGCAGCGGCAGCTTAGCAGCAACCGGCAACTACAGCGCCAGCGGCAGCTGCTACGGCAGCAGCAACAGCGGGCTGCACCAGCAGCAGCAGCAGCAGCTAGCAGCAGCAGCAGCGGCAGCGCAGCGGCAGCAGCACTAGCGCAGCGGCAACCGCCAGCAGCTGCACTGCAGCAGCTGAGCAGCACTGGCAGCTGCTACGGCAAACCTACCAGCAGCAGTACCTTACTGCTAGCGGCAGCGGCGGCAGCGGCAGCGAGCAGCTACTGCGGCGGCCAACAGCAAGCAGCGGCAACCAGCTACGGCCAGCCAGCAGCGGCCAGCTTGGCAGCTACAGCAGCGGCCAGCTGAAGCAGCTGGCCAGCGGCCAACTGGCCAGCAGCTAGCAGCAACAGCTGCAACCGGCTGGCAGCAGCAGCGGCAGCGGCAGCGGCAACGGCAGCGGCACCAGCTACCAGCAGCGGCAGCAACAGCAGCAGCAACAGCGCTACCAGCAGCAACGCCGGCCAGCAGCAGCAGCAGCGCCACCGCTGCGACTGCCAGCCAGCGGCGATTTGGCAGCTGCCAGCAGCAGCCAGCGGCAGCGGCAACAGCGAGCAACTGCCGGCGGCGGCGGCGGCAGCCAGCTGCCGCGGCGGCGGCGGCCCGGCAACCAGCCAGCGACGGCAGCGACAACAACCAGCAACAACCAGCAGCAGCAGCAACCAGCTAGCGGCAGCTAGCAACTAACCAGCGGCGAGCAACGCCAGCGAACATCACCGCTTAGCACCAGCAGCTCAGCAACAGCAGCAGCGGCTTAACCAACAGCGGAGCCAGCCACTGTCGCAGCAACAACCAACAGCAGCAACAGCAGCGGCAGCAAGCCGCAACAGCTGCGACAGCAACAGCCGAACAACAAGCAACAGCAACAACAGCCGACTAGCAACAGCGCTACCAACTAGCAAGCTCAGCCAACAGCGGCAACAAGCAGCTGGCAACAGCGGCTAGCAACTAGCCAACAGCAACTACTGCTACTAGCCAACCAGCAACAGCCCAACCAGCCAGCGGCACTATAGCCAGCAACAGCCAACAGCGTAGCCAACTGCCAACCTAGCGAACCTTAGCAGCAGCAATAGTGGCGGCAACCAGCAAGCAAACATTACCACTACTAGCAGCAAGCACATTGAACTACTGCTAGCAACCTAATACCATTAGCTAGCAACCTTAACGCCAGCTAACACTAGCGAAGCCAGGACAGCTTACTCAGCGGCAGCAACTAGCAGCCAGCGGTTGGTTAAGCTAGCGGCAACAGCAGCAACGCTAGCAACTAGCAGCCAGCGGCAAGCGGCATTACTAGCTGCAAGCAACAGCAGCGAGCTTAGCGGCAGCAACAGCAACCAGCAGCAGCAGCGGCGGCACAACCACAGCGGCAACTGGTAGCAGCGGCTTAGCTAGCCGTTTGGCAACACTAGCTAGCAACCAACGCCACAGCAACTAGCCAGCGGCGGCTAACCAAGCAACCAGCGGCAACTGCCAGCAACAGCGAACCCAACCACTATCTACCAGCAGCAACCACTACCACTACCAATTAGCATCAGACATCACTGCAGCAGCCAGCGCCAGCAACCAGCAACAGCGGCAGCAGCGGCAAGCAACCAGCAGCTACGCTGTTAACTTACCAAGCAAGCCTTAGCAACCGGGTTAACAGCAGCAGCACCAGCCAACCGCGAAACAGCAGCGGCAGCGGCGGCGGCGGCAACACTGCAACAGCCCAACAGCGAGCAACAGCAGTAACAGCTGCGCAACCAGCGGCCTTCAACCAACAACAGCGAACAGCTGCTGCGGCTTAACCACTTAACCAAGCGAACCTTAGCCAACTGCCTAGCCAGCACTTAACCAGCTGCAACAGCGAAGCAACTAGCTACTACTGCAACTACTACTGCAACAACTACTACTACCGCCTAGCAGCTAATGACAGCAAGCTGCACAGCAACAACAGCTAGCATGATTACCGCAAGCAGCAACAACCTGTGGCGACTAGCAACAACCAGCAGCTAGCAACAGCAGTAACAACTACGCTAGCAGCTAGCGAAGCAACCAGCAACGCGCGGCAATACCGCGCCACTAATAATGCTGCGGCGCTGCAGCAACCTTAGCAACACTAGCAGCAGCTGGCCGAGCCAGCAGCTGCCTTACGCTGCAGCACTGCCAGCAGCACACCAACAACAGCGGTTACCAGCCAGCAATAACAACTACAGCGGCAAGCAGCACTGCCAACAGCAGCGAGCAACAACTAGCGGCTACAGCGCGCGCAGCAACAGCAAGCCACTGCGCTAGCGGCAGCTGCAGCGGCAACAACAGCGGCAACTGCTGGCAACAGCAGCGTCAGCAGCAGCGGCAATACTAGCGGCGGCAACAGCAGCAGCGACAACAGCCAGCTAGCTGAACGCCACAACAGCAACAGCAGCGACTACCAGCGGCAACAGCAGCGGCAACCAGCAACGTTAATCAGCAGCGAACGGCAACAGCTACCAACAGCAAGCAACAGCAGCAGCAGCGCGGCGGCAACTAGCGGCTGGCCGGCTGCGTAACCAACTACCACCGGCAGCTAGCGGCAACTAGCAGCGGCAGCAGCAGCCTTAGCCCAGCGACGGACAACTAACCAGCACCATCACTACAGCAGCAACTTAACCAGCGGCAACAACAGCAGCGAACAAGCATCACTGCCAACTAGCTAGCGGAACAGCAACAGCAGCAACAACAGCAACAGCAGCAGCTGCAACAGCAGCAACAGCAGCAGCAACTGCCAGCGGCAGCAGCAGCGGCAGCAGCAGCGGCTTAACCAGCAGCGGCAACTACAGCGGCAGCAGCGACTAGCAGCACTACTGCAACAACAGCGGCAGCAGCGGCAACAGCAGCAACTAGCGGCAGCAGCGGCCACTTAGCGGCAACAACAGCGGCAACAGCGGCAAGCTAGCAGCAACTAGCCAGCGTTTCATCAGCAAGCGGCGGCAGCAACAGCAGCAGCAGCAGCTGTAGCAGCAGCAGCGAACTAACCAGCATCACTACCAGCGGCAGCAGCTGGCCAGCGGCAGCAGCACCAGCAGCACGGCAGCGGCAAGACAACAGCTGGCAGCGGCAACAGCAACCAGCGGCAGCGTTAATGCTAAACCAGCAACAGCAGCGGCGGCAACTAGCAGCAGCTACCCAGCGCGCCAACAACAGCGGCTAGCGGCAGCGGCAACCAGCAGCGGCAGCGTACCAGCAGCAACAACTAGCAGCAGCGGCAAGCTAGCTGGCAACCAGCAGCTTACAGCAACGTTTACTAGCAGCAGCGGCACTGTTGCTAATACAGCACCAAAGCAACAACAGCAGCAAGCAGCGGCTAGCGGCTTGCTACTTACAACAGCAGCGCTGACAACAGCAACTATGGCAACCAGCACTACAGCGAACAGCAGCAGCAGCAGCCAGCTTACCACTAGCAGCGGCAGCAGCAACCAGCTGGCGGCAGCTGCAGCACAGCAGCACTACTGCCACCCGCAGCAGCAGCGAACTGCAGCAGCACTACCAGCAGCAACAACAGCAACCAGCTGCAGCAACAGCCGCTTCAGCAGCGGCACTACCAGCAACAACAACCCAGCTAGCACCGCCAGCTAACAGCTGCACCGCCGGCGAGCAGCCACAACAGCGAGCTTAACAACAGCGGTTACCTTAGCGGCAGCAACAGCACAGCTGCAAGCAACCAACCGCTTCAACCAGCAACTACAGCGGCAGCTAGCAACAGCTGCTTCACAACAGCTACTACCAGCAGCGGCAGCAACAGCGGCAACTACCAGCGGCTACTAGCGGCTACCAGCAGCGGCAGCAACACCGGCAACTAGCGGCAGCACTAGCAGCGACTAGCTGCCAGCAAGACCAGCCAGCCGCTAGCAGCTAGCAACTTCAGCGTTGAGTGCTAGCTAAGCAACAATAGCAGCCATACCAGCAACGCTACTACTGCAGCTCGTTTGCTACCACTGCTTAAGCGGCAACAGCGGCAACACACCAGCAGCGCGCCAGCAATCGGCTACGGCGGCGGCGGCCACTAACTCAGCGGCAATGCCACTACCAGCTGCGGCCAACAGCAACCAGCAGCAGCCGGCAACCAGCGGCCACAGCAGCGGCATTACAGCGCAGCCAGCGGCCAGCAGCAAGCAAGCTGGCTAACAACCATTAATAGCAGCCACCAGCAGCGGCCAACTGCCAAGCAGCAACCTGCCAACACGGCGGCAGCAGCTACCAGCCAGCAGCAGCTACCACTGCGGCAACTCAGCTGCGGCGGCGTGGCAGCACTAACCAGCGGCTAACCACTACCAGCAGCGGCAACAGCAGCCAGCTACCGGCAGCCAGCTAGCTAGCTGCCAGCAACCAGCAGCCTTAGCTAACCAGCCAAGCTAGCAGCCAGCCAGCAACTGGCGGCAGCCAGCAGCACCAACCACCAGCAACCAGCATCAGCAGCAGCAGCGGCAGCAACCGCTGCGGCAGCAGCAGCGAGCAACAACAACGCGCGACCAGCTACCGCAACAGCGGCAGCAACCAGCAGCCAGCAGCCCGCTAGCAAGCAACCTACTAGCAGCACTACCGCTGGCGGCTACCAGCTGGCAGCAGCGAACAACGCTGCTGCTGCTACTGCAACAGCGCTGCTGCTACCACAGCGCAGCAGCAGCGGCGGCGGCTGCTGCAGCAGCACAGCTGCTGCTGCTGCTGCTGCAACAACACCACAACAGCTGCTGCTGCTGCAGCAACGCTGCTGCTGCTGCTGCTGCTGCTAAGCAACGCTTGCAGCGCTGCTGCTGCTACTGCTGCTGCCATAGCCAGCTACTACTGCTGCTGCTGCTGCTTGCTGCTGCCAGCAGCAGACTACTACTAATAATAATAATGAGCAAAGAACAATACAAAAAGCATAAAAATAGCCCACAGAAGGCACAAAAACAGAAGATGACGCAAACAATTCAAATAATTATAATAAATAAATAAGATAGATAAGGAAATAAGAAATAAAATCAAGCTAAAAAACCGATAAAAATGCGTCTTAAGAAGTAATTTAAAAGATGATACTGATGGTGCACGTTGGTCCAAAGCCGAGGTGCCCGGACTGAAAAGGCTGACGTCATGACATCACAAGGTGGAACAGAACATTTTGAGCTTTGGAGACATAGACAGACTAAAAATAAAGAATTACACAAACAAAACACAACTCCAGGAATGTTTTTGATGGGGTAACGACAGTCTAACATGACTTAAAGCTAACAAGGTTCAATTTTGCGTAATTTTAAACCTTTAAACACGAAATCGGTCAAAGAGAAGCAAAATCTGATCTGAAATAAGTTGGATAAAGCTATGAACTGCCAAAAAGTCTTTCTGCATATGAAATCCGCTCTTATATCTGCTCAAACTCCCTGTATAATTGCCCTATCACAGTGAAGGCCCTGGAGACTTAGTGGTGATGCTTCTTTGCTCCTCTTTCTTCCTCGGGCTAAGTCATTGTGCGTCGCCGTGGAAACCATTAGTTGAAGCCCAGTGCCCGTTGCTAAGAGAGGGAGTGCAGTGGAGCAGAAAATCTAACTGCCCCCCTACCCCCTCCCCTCCTACCCCCTCCCCTCCTACCGTCCGACCCTGCACCCCCGAACCCCTCCTCAACATTTGGACAAATATAAGGACTCGGTGCGAAGGGATTAGGGTTGTCAAAAGTATCGAAAAATGAGATACTAATCGATCCGCAAACTGATTTTGAGATGCGCGTTTCACAGTTGAAAATCACATCTTCATCGTCTGGAGAACGACTGTTTTTATTATCATTGTGATATCGGAATCGGTATTGAGTATCGAGTCACTAGAAGGGATGTTCCAATTATTTATTTAAAACTATCGATGCTTTTGACCGACTTAAAAACGCGAAAAACAGAACTAGTCCTAAAGATGCACCATGATGAGTTTATAAGAGCCTTTTCGATTTGTTTGAATCCTAATGATTTTAAGTCCTATTGATTCCCCATGATGAGTTTATCATAACTTTTTCAACTTTTATAAATCCTAACAATTCACCACGATGATGATGGCTCTTTCATCTTTTTTGAGCCTTAATGATTCTCCACCATGAGTTTATTAGAGCTTTTTCTATTTGTATAAGTCCTAATAATGATCACAATGAGTTTGTAAGAGCGTTTTCAATTTTTTAAAGTTCTAATAATTCACCACGATGTGTTTGAAAGCTTTTTCATCTTTTTTAAGTCCTAATGATTCACCATAATGAGTTTATTAGAGCTTCTTCAACTTTTTTAAGTCCTAATAATTCACCACGATGACTTTATAAGAGCTTTTCCAATTTTTTTTAAGTCCTAATAATTCACCACGATGTGTTTGAGAGCTTTTTCATCTTTTTTTGAGTCTTAATGATTCACCACAATGAATTTAAAAGAGCTTTTTCAACTTTTCTAAGTCCTTACAATTCACCATGATGAGTTTCTAAGAGCTTTTTCATCTTTTTTGAGTCTTAATGATTCACCATGATGAGTTTCTAAGAGCTTTTTCAACTTTTTCAAGTCTTAACGAGTCACCACGACTTTATAAGAGCTTTTTCATCTTTTTGAGTCCTAATGTTTCGCTATGATGAGTTTATAAGGGCTTCTTCAACTTTTCTATGTCTTAATGATTCACCACGATGAGTTTATATGAGCTTTTTCAAGTTTTTTTTTGCTTTGCGGTCATGTGAAAGCTAAAAACAACTAGCATGCTAACATGCACTTCCTGTTCTTCCAGACAATAAAACGCTTTTGGAATTAGATGTGCGCTTATTTTGACCCTGAGAGATGCTGGTACAATATTTACACTCGTGCGTGTCCATGTCCAGGATCCACAGTAAACAAAACATTTGATTAAGAGAAAATAAATTTTGTATTCTTTAGCATAAATCTGTACATTTCTTCAGTTAGCCTAGCCTCGACACTGAAAATTTCTCTGATCTGGCCAAGATTTTAAAACTTGTATCAGGTTCTTCACCTTGTTTTCAGATTTATGATACTTACTAGTTCTGAGACTTCATTCTAGTCTAAAATTCGTTTATTTTAAGATAACTTGACATGTAAAACGATCTTGCTGCACGGACAGATCATTTCACTACTTTAAAGTCATTTTCTGATAGATTTAAGTGTTTGTATCTTAAATTTTTGACAAGCTTTTGTGACAAAGGCTTACATTTTCCCCTCTTTTCTCCGCTTTAAATTTCAAATCTCACAATCTCAAGTAAATTTTTTTACATTGCAAGTCAACATTAAAGGTCCTAAATTATGCGAGATTCTCTCTCGTGAGCTTTAGCCGTGTTAGAAGGTTATCTCATCAAAACCAGACCTGGAGTTATGTTTTGGTTCATTCACATGTGTTTCAATAATCCTTTATTCAGAATGCTCTGCTCCACCTTGTGATGTTGTGTAGTAGTAGTTTTCAAGTTAACAGCTCTTTTCACCTTCTTTTCACCTTCTTTTCACATTAGTTCAATAGAGACTGGCAGTTCCAGGGCTGAGTGTTTTCTGTTTTGTAAGAACTCATCCTAAATCTACAGGTTTGTGTATTAAACATGTGTGAATGAAACAAAACACAACTCCAGGTCTGTTTGTGATGACGAAACTACACCTGGGCCCTTTAAATGGTCCCTTTCTCTCACCACATGTCACTGCAGTGCAAACGCACCTAAACTTGTCCCAAAATAGTGAAACAAACATTTTGACGTCATTATGAGGACCGTTATGTAACTTCTCTGGAGGAGGGTAACACCACCTACTCATCTCCATGGAGATGTTACTGCTCTGTCAGGAATGCTCCACAGTACGGCATCAAACTTAGACAAAGGGGTAATGCCACCAGGCCGGGTTGGATGTCAGGTCTGTGGAGAGGCAAGCCCCTTCACCTTAAGAAAGTGTGTTTTTCTGGGTATTTTTGAACAATAAAAAAAAAACCCCATCTGTGATTGAGCAAAAATGCAAAATAAATCAATTTACAATATTCTAGGCTATAACATCTCTATGGTGATATGTGGATGTCTATAAACCCCACCAGAAAAGTTACGTAGTGCCCCTTTAGCTCCAAACTGTAGACATGCTTGTAGTCTGCAGACAGAATGACCAACGCTGCTTTCACTTTCACTGGGAAATGTGAGCGCTCTTTTTTCTCCCGACGTCATTTTTGATGTTTGGGGAGTCCCACCGCCCCCTCATCTCCTCCCCCTTCTCCCCCTCCTCCCCATCCTCATTTCCATGAGAAAGCTGCTCCCGGCGAGTGAAAGGGTTAAGCCTGAGCCCGGGAGAGAGTCCCCAAGAAAAAAAGGTAGTATAGCCCCCCAATTTGGGTCTCCACGGGGGTTGGAGGGGTGCGGGGGTGGAGGGGGTCCGGCGAGGAGGAGGGGGCGTATGGTGTGGTGGGGCCCCCGGACAATAGGGCCCCGGGGGGAGGAGCGCGGAGGAATCCTTTACGGAGTGCACCTGCGGACTGAAAGGGGACAGCCACAATGGAGGAGCGAAACGGCCAATTACTCAAGAGGAAGGGGAGGAGGGGGGCGCATATCAGGGGGAGGTTTAAAGATCAGGCCAGGACGACACAAATATATGAAGAAATCACTGTGTTTATGTGTGAAAATGTTTTCCACAGGCCAGAGCTCATGGGAAACAGCCCGCTGGTGTTGAGCTGATCTGGTCCTAAGACAAACTCAACTCTTAATGAAACGTCTTAATGTGCAGCTCTGATGTGTCTGTGTCTCCACTGGGAAGAGAAGTGTAGAAGTATCACATGTCAATGCAATTGGAAATGACATGTTTGCCTGGCAAATCCAGACTGATCCCTGTGTATTTCTTTTACAGAGGGTTATTAGTCTGGTCCTCACTCTGTCACGTCTCTGACCAAACACGCTCCTGCGGATGACAGGCTTATTTCAGTGTTAAACAAAGGAGCTCATTGGTCGTCTATGATTAACCGTCCAATGTATCTCACCTCAGCTTAACAAAGTTTAGTGCTTTTCTCTGATACTGATGCACTATGTGTGTCCCTGATTGGTTAATCCACCGGTCAATCACACTCATCTGAGCTTGGTGAACAGACTCATGTCTTCATAAAGTATTCAAGTAGTGAGTATTCTGGGTCCCAGGCAAATGACAAGCATGATTGAATTAACATATGGCCCCAGGGGGACCCTGTACTGCACGCAGTACTACAGCCTGTACTGCACCCAGTACTACAGCCTGTACTGCACCCAGTACTACAGCCTGTACTGCACCCAGTACTACAGCCTGTACTGCACGCAGTACTACAGCCTGTACTGCACCCAGTACTACAGCCTGTACTGCACGCAGTACTACAGCCTATACTGCACCCAGTACTACAGCCTGTACTGCACCCAGTACTACAGCCTGTACTGCACCCAGTACTACAGCCTGTACTGCACCCAGTACTACAGCCTATACTGCACCCAGTACTACAGCCTGTACTGCACCCAGTACTACAGCCTGTACTGCACCCAGTACTACAGCCTGTACTGCACCCAGTACTACAGCCTGTACTGCACCCAGTACTGCACCCAGTACTACAGCCTGTACTGCACCCAGTACTACAGCCTGTACTGCACCCAGTACTACAGCCTGTACTGCACCCAGTACTACAGCCTGTACTGCACCCAGTACTACAGCCTGTACTGCACCCAGTACTACAGCCTGTACTGCACCCAGTACTACAGCCTGTACTACAGCCTGTACTGCACCCAGTACTACAGCCTGTACTGCACCCAGTACTACAGCCTGTACTGCACCCAGTACTACAGCCTGTACTGCACCCAGTACTACAGCCTGTACTGCACCCAGTACTACAGCCTGTACTACAGCCTGTACTGCACCCAGTACTACAGCCTGTACTGCACCCAGTACTACAGCCTGTACTGCACCCAGTACTACAGCCTGTACTGCACCCAGTACTACAGCCTGTACTACAGCCCTAAGTGAATCTCTGGTAGATGTTGTGTCGGAGCGTTCTGGGCACTTGAATTACATTTGAACCAACATGAACCAAAAGAGCGCAGTGTTCAGAGATGCAGACACACACAGGGCCATTCTTAAACACTGATAAAACACTAATGTGAACAGTGAACCCACTGTTGGGTTCACTGTTTCAGGTTCACTGAAACCCTGTTTCAGGATTTCAGTGAACCCTGAAACCCCCAGTTCAGGGGTTTCCATTGTTGGAAACCCCTGAACTGGGGACCCCATTTCCCAGAACTGGACTGAACTGGGGACTTTCACTTTAATATCTTTTAGGATAAGGGTCTTTATTACAGAGACCTGCTCCACATAGAAACATTAACCAAATATTTTGTCAACTCAAGACTCTAAATAGAAAAGCAATATGGCCTATATCTGTTAGAGCCACTGTTAAAGGTGCTTCAAACGTAGGTTCAAAATGATAAACAGCAGATCAGGGATCCTGTTTAACGGCTCTGTGCACAGCAGCACACTCACTGTGTCTCGAAGTTCAAACATAAAATAAACAGCTTATTAAAATTTAAGTTAATCTGTTAATGCAAGAAACCTCTGTTCTGTTGGTTTATTAGTTTATCTGTTCCATGCAGAACTCTCAAACCACTCATCTGAGGCTGTCCTCCTAATGGTACTGGGGTGTGTATGTTCATTTTAGCACGACTCGGCAAAAACCTCAGATCAAACTGGACAGGAAGTGGTGACGCTAACAGTCAGGTTGCCCATCGCTATTACGCATAGAGCCTATTGTTGTGTACTATTCTGTCAGTGAAAAGAGCTTTCATTAAATACTATAAATCGTGTAAAAATGTCGCCTGTCCCCTATATAATGGTCGTCTTTCAGAGGGCAGATGTGGACAAAGCAGAGCTCAGAGAGAGGTGACTATTAAAAACACTTCATTTTATTAAAATATACATTTAGGTCAAACTCACTCTTATTAAGAGCGTCATCATGGAATGTTGAGACATTTCTACAAACAAAACATGGAAAACTATGGTGGTGAGTCCAGTGCTGATTGTCCAACAGAAGTTTGACACAGTCTTCCAGAAGGACACATAAAAACATACAGGGCGCTGTTCATGGCGTCTAGGAACCAGGAGGTAGGAAGGAACTCCATGTCCCGTCCTGCTCAGTTGTGTCCACACTACACCTTTAAAAACTGTATAAAACACGCCCATGTGACAAACATACAAGTCCATACAACTTTAGTCCTAAAAACCAGGCGTGTGCACAGTCAGTTTGTAAGTGGAATGGTCAATGTACAGTGGACATGGTCAGTAAAAGGGAAAAGTGGTGCCCTCACATCAGTTAAACCCCTGGATGTGGAGTCAGGTCTATGTACAAATGGACAAGTAAAAAACAAACAGAGTCGAGTGGGAAGTGTGTGTGGCCAGTGTAGCATGTCGGTTACGTGTCAGGCCTACACGTGGCAGGGCATAGCACCTGACACTACAAGAGTCAGGTCAACAAATGGAGTCCAGAAAATGGGCGTGGCCATCCTACAGTAGGCGTGGTCAGCAGCAGTGGCGCACTTAACAGAACACTCGGATTATGTACCAAGCCTATAGAAAACTAGTCCCCCGACGTGTAGCCCACCTGACCACTCCTGCATGCGCAGTCGACACAGGCGGAGTCCCAGAAACCAGTGGCCGTGGTCAGGGTACGAGGGTGTGTGGCCTGTCCGGCAGTGGGCGTGGCCTCCTCAGATGTGAGTGAGCGGCATGCTGCCCGGGGTCAGGTAGTGCGGCTGGACCGCGCCGTAGCTCCCCCGGTGGTGCACGGCCGCCGCTGCCCCAGTGGCATCGGGGCTATCCCCCGCACCACCTGGGATGTACATGCTGATCATGTCCCGGAGGTCCCCCTGCAGCGCACCCCGGTGGTGGGAGGGGGGAGGTGAAGTGGCCTCGGCCTTCACCATGGACATGGTCATGGGGGCGGGAGGGGGCTGGGGGCTGTAGGACAGCGGGCTGTGGACACAAACGGACTGGGTTAGATCATCACACTGGCTTTTTAGGCCGACTTTAGAACGATGGAGCTTGTGTTTCACACAGACGTGAATTTAAACAGACATGTATAAACTATGATAAAATATTCAGGCAGACATGGCTAACTCACTAGCCGCCACGTTCCAAACAGGAAGTGAGCATGGATGCACTTCCGGCTCCATGGACTCCATTTTTTCCCTAAATAAATTCCTATTCCTGATATGGAACTCGGCTCCAAATACTTTTTAAAAAATCCAAAAATATTAATGTCCTTAGTTCAACAATAAATATAAAATAATGAAGAAAACTAAGTAAGGAAAAGGCCACTGGATTTTGCATTGTTTTGTTTCATTTGGAGAGTTAAGATGGTGTATGGGCCAAACAGCCACCTACAAATAAGAAGAGTCTGATGTGAGCAGCTTTGTGCCAAGAGGACTCTGGACTAACTGGGATCTACTGTGGCCCCTCGGGATGAGTCGAATCAATTCAAAAGTGATCCCAAAAGAGCAGAGGTTATCAGACTTCGCATTTTCTCTGGATTCTAAAAAATCTGTCCGCATCGGCCAAGAATAAACCCCCGATCTGAAATGTCTTGCCCAGAGACACAACAGTAAACAAATTAGCAACCCTTCCATTCCTACAGTATTAGTCCATGCTGGACGTATTCATATTTTACTCAAGACGTCTTAAAAGAACAAACTTTAACTTCGTTGAAGTCAATAAAGAGTCGATTTGAAAATCAAAGTGAACTAATGGATTGTATGTTCAGGCTGGAACTTGTTTACTGCTTCTTTGGGTAAGAAATAGTTCTTTATACCATAAACGTAACCCTCACTACCATAGTTCAAATAGTTTAAATTTGTGATCCAAGAAAGTAAAAGTATGCATCAAAATTTTTCTTAAAACTTTCCTAGAAATGTCACATTTTTCTGTTCTTGACTCTTTCAGGTTGTTTGGCTGCTGTGCTCTGATTGGTCAGAAACACACAGGTAAACACTGCCTAAATGAGCTGGTTTGTGTTTGCACATTGTCCTCTCGGGTGGCCCTGCACCAGATTCACTCTGCAGGGTGAGCTGGAACAGGGCATTGTGGGTAGAGACCACACACAGCTGTCCCTGCCTCATCTACATTCTGGGCACATCTCAGACCAAGCATCTCCACGGGCGCGCTCACGTGCACGCGCTCTGCTCAACGGGGGTGGAGAGTAAGAAGAGCACTCACTCAAGTCATTTTTCAGCTCATTCTAAGTTTGGTTTTTCCCACTAGGAGGAAGTTTACACATGATAAAGTGGCTTCTTTGGAAATCTTAGGATCCATTTGGTCAGATTAGATCTCATTAAGGCCTAATTCTCCACAGTTTCAAAAGCACCTCATTCTACTTTTCCTCAACTTTCCCAGTTGTTAGAATGTGCCGTTAGTCTGAGTGGCGAGTTCTCCTCCAGTACAGTGTTTGGACATGTCCTGAGCGCAGGGGCCTCACGCACTTCTCCCAGTCTGTGTGAACAGTGACCCGTATGAATGCGGGACTATTGGCACCTGTTGCCTCTGCTCTGCGTGGGTGCGGTGTGGGTGCGGTGTGGGTGCGGTGTGGGTGCGGTGTGAGTGCGCAGCGGTCACCTGTAGGAGTTGGCTCCGTTCATGTAGCTCTGTGCCGGGGTCATGGTGGGGCTCATGGTGGGGTATTGGAGGGCGGACAGGTCGTAGCGGTGCAGCTGCTGAGTGTAGCTCATGGAGTCGGCCTGCATACCCCCGTATCCTCCAGCGGGGGCCCAGCCGTAGCTATCCATGCGCGGGCTTGTGCTCTGACCCTGCGCAGCCAACAGGCCCCCAGGGGCCAGAGGGAACTTGCCCACGGGAGTGTCCTTCTTGAGCAGCGGTTTGCTCTTCCTGCGGGGCTTGTACTTGTAGTCGGGGTACTCCTTCATGTGCACCGCGCGGAGCCGCTTGGCCTCGTCTATGAAGGGCCTCTTCTCCGTGTCGCTCAGCAGCTTCCACTCGGCCCCCAGGCGCTTGCTGATCTCAGAGTTGTGCATCTTGGGGTTCTCCTGGGCCATCTTCCGCCGCTGGCCCCGGGACCACACCATGAAGGCGTTCA